>PYAF01005475.1:122460-133072 GCA_007407185.1 Glycine tomentella
TGGTTCACTATCTGGCACATACATAGAAATAGTACATTTCAACCATTCATAATCAGATTCAATACCAGAATAATTCTCAATCATCTCATCACCCTTCATTCAACATCATCACTATCATTTCATTTCAACCTGTCGATACACAGGTGATACATATTACTTAACTCGGCAGAGGCTACATCTATGTATATAGGAACATCTCCACTCAGGGAGGCTACATCTATATACTAGGAACATCTCATGCCTGGATCTCAACATGTCTATTGGAGGCTTCATCTGAAATATAGGAACATCTCAGTCAAGAGGCTACATCTATATAACAGGCACATCTCCATTGGAGGCTTCATCTGTGTATATAGGAACATCTCAGTTAAGAGGCTACATCTATATATCACAGGTACATCTCCATCTAATGAGGCTACATCTGTGTATATAGGAACATCTCTACTCAAGAGGCTACATCTATATAACACAGGCACATCTCATAACCTATATCAACCCAGTTGCCTGAGGAGGCTACATCTGTGGATATAGGAACATCTCCATTCGGGAGGCTACATCTATATCACAGGAACATCTCACAGCAGGTCTTACTCAATCTCAAGTCATCTATCCTACTACCATAGGATGCAATCATTCATAGAATTCACAATCAAATCTCATATTCAAACTGGCATGTCATAAGTCAACAGTTCACAGCCATGCATATCAATTCCCCAATCATTGGGTCCAATCTGCACATCAATTTCCCATCTCAAGGTTCAGAGTACAATTCATTAACCACCATCACAAGGTTCAGAGTACAATTCATCAATCAGTCACATCAATAAGATCAATGCATACCGATTCCATCACAGGGTACAAAGCACAGCTCATTAATCAACCACATCAATATACAATTTCTATATACATGCATTTGCCCACAACAGAACCATCACCCTACTTGGTGAATGGTAGAACACAACAAAGGGCACACATTCAAGAACCAAGAGCTTACCTACTCTAAGCAAAACACCGGCTCTCCCGGTCTCGTTGTCACCACCACTGAGACTATCAATCTCACGTCCTACATAACATCAAACATATAACGCTTCAATAACGGTTCTAAGCCGTTAGAACGAAAAGAAGCATAATCCATACTGCATAACACACCCAATCACCTCACAAGTGATTCTCAGACCCTCATTGGCCTAGCTTGGCCTAGCCAAAGCACAAAGAGCTTGAAGCTCACAACAACCCAATACCTCTGAATTCACACAGGGCTTTGAACGGTCCAAACCACACACACAAGGCACCATTCTCATGGCCTCTCAGGCACAACAAAACACATACCAAGGCTCTAGCATGTCCAACAAAACTAAACAACTCATTATATCAACAACACATGCCTCACATAGAGCCCATAATCAAAGTTCACCAAACTAGCAATTGAGAGCTAATCTTTCATCCTCAACACATTCTAATCACATATATCTAAAGGACCCAAGGCTAATTCTAGCTTTATCACAAGTGGGCCACTATTCACCCAAAACCCCAATCAACAAATTAAACGGTGAAACTTGAGTTTCTTACCTCAATAACGACAAGGAAGGCCCAAGGACAACTCCCTCTAGCTTGGGTACCCACGAATCATCGTCGTTCCTCGCCGAACTCAAGCTTCAAGAACTTCCCTTGAGAAAGGGATTCTCTAATTTGGGGTTTTCAAGGAAAATGGATGAAAGATTCAAGCTCATTAGGTGTTTTCCATCAAGAATGGTGTTTGAGGGACTTGTTTTGGTGAACTAGGGTGCAAGAATGAAGCTTGGAGCTTCAACAATGGCTGCTGGACGTCCCAAGGAAGGAGAAGAAGGTTTTTCCCTTCAAAATCGCGACTTGGGCTTTTATACCAACTCTGTTAGACGTCCCGCGCGGATCGCGCCACACCCCGCGCTAACCGCGCCACTCTTTTAAAACCTATGGCGCTAACCGCCCCACCCCTGGCGCTGACCGCGCCGATTTCCAGAGAAAACTGACTTTCCAGAGCACTTCCGGCGCGACTCGCGCCGTCTCTGGCGCCACCCGCGCTGGATTCCAGAGGAAAATGGTTTTCCAAGGCACTTGTGGCGCGACTTGCGCCACAATGGCGCTGACCGCATGAACTTCCAGAGAAAACTGAGTTCCTGGAGGACTTGTGGCGCTGACCGCGTCACCTTGGCGCCACTGGCGTCAACCTCCCGAAGCTGTGGCGCTACTCGCGCCACGCCGACGCTACCCGCGCCACAACACAGACAGTGTTTTCTGCTGTAAGAACCCTGGCGCTGACCGCGCCAAACCTCGCGCCAGCCACGCCAGGCATCAGAGCCATTACAATGTGATATCTTGGAAACCAACTACAACTTAATGAAAACTCGAAATGTCAAAATTTATGAGAAAGTTGGCTTGTTTTTATACATGTTGAGTCAATCAGGCTCTGTTCGTAATTGTGAGGAAAGAATTCAACATTCAGGTGAAACAATATCTAGACATTTCCACAGTGTCTTAGAAGTTGTGTGTTTGTTTGCAAAGGACATAATTAAGCCTGTTGATCCATCATTTAGAGATACTCCTGGTGAGATTCTGAAAGGTGCCAGATATCGCCCTTATTTTAGGGATTGTGTTGGTGCAATAGATGATACTCATATACGAGTTTGTGTTCCCTCTCATTTACAAGGAGTCTAAATTTGTCGGAAAGGCTACACTACCACTAATGTCATAGTTGTTTGTGACTTTAGCATGTGTTTCACATTTGTTTGGGCAGTTTGGGAAGGTCCTGCATATGATACTAAGATATTTATGGAGGCTTTACGTAAGCCTGCATTGCATTTTCCACATTGTCCTCAAGGTACTTAACATTTTTATATTATAAATATATATATCATTATAAGTTTGTGTTCTAATATGCCCTATTGTTTTATTCTTTAGGTAAATATTATCTTGTTGATTCTGGTTACCCTACTTTTACAGGTTTTCTGAGGTCGTACAAGAAAACTAGGTACTATCTCCCATAATTTAGAGTTGGGCCTAGAATCAGGGGGAGAGTTGAAGTTTTTAATCATTCTAGTCTTCGAAGTACAATTGAACGTGTATTTGGTTTGTGTAAAGCAAGATGGAAGATATTGGGTAATATGCCACCTTTTGCTTTGAAGACACAAAACCAAATCATTGTTGCTTGCATGACTTTACATAACTTCATTCAAAGAAATGACAACACTGATGGAGAATTTGATTCACTAGATGAAGATAACGAATATACAGATAGTGATGAGGAAAATGAAGTTGTTCCTAGTACTACAACATGAGAAGGACCGAATGTTCAAAGTACTTTACAAATGGAATGATATAGAGAATCTCTAAAAAATATGTTTCCAACATATATTTAATTTCTTTGTTTTTTAAAAATACAAGGTTGTATGTTTATGGTATGAGTACATTTGAAAAATTTTATATTGGATGACATTATTCATAATATTATTACGAGGTTAATGACATTTTATATTTTATATGTTATAATTATAATTACATAGATAATAATTAAATTATAAATTAGAATGTAAGTGATTACATTACTTAAACAATAATATATTAATTACATTTAAAATATGAAAATTAATTATGTTAAGTAGTATAATTATATTTTTATTAGATATATTTTTATGAAAATAATTATTTTTTATCAAAATTTCTAGAAATAATGTCAAAGCATATAATACCCTTTTTGGTAATTTTAGTTATGTAAAAGACCTTTTACAATTTCATCTAAATATCATATTATTTTAAATAAATACTTAAGAATTTATCATCCAAACATCAAATTAGTTTATGTAAAAGTAACTTATCAGATAAGAGCTTCTTAAATAAATTCTTTTTTTTATAAGATCTTTTACACTAGTGTATCCAAATAGGCCCTAAGTGTTTTTGATAACTTTTGAAAACTTCTCTAATAGAAAAGATTCTATATTTCCAATAGAGAAGTTCTCAAAAGCGCTTATATCTTGTATCTAAACAGACCCTTAAACTAGGTGGTTGGAGTTGGTGAAAATTTTGTAAAAAGTCATAGATTTAAAAAGATCGTAAGTTTATGTTGGCAAAGAAGCTAGTATGGGAATATATTTCATGTGAAACTAGTGCATATAAATTCTAAAACAAGAACAAGAGCTACAAAACCCTAAAAAGTGTCTAGAGAAGACCTTTAAATTTCCAAGTGTTTAAGAATCATTAATAAGTCGTGTCTTGAAGTTTCTTAGAAATAATAGTGATCTTTTTAAGACTACTTTTTTTCTCTGGCTTCCTAAGACACGACTCTACTGCATATATAGGGCATTTCTATTGATTTGCCTCTCTTAATTATAATATGCTTATATATAGTTACAGTTAATAAGGCAATATATATATTTGCATGCTTTTTACAACACATCAATCTACTTTGAATAATTCATCTCGCTAAATGAGCTAACTTCAGTTCTTTAACATGTATCAATATATTACTGTGGCAGATGCTACCATCCTCAAATGTGGAAAACTTATTAAGTTACTATACCTTGTCCATACCCTATAGCAAACAACCCTAAAAATGGTATCATTTTCTGCATGGAAGTAAATCTTGGAGTCTTTATAGGTGTTCAATAGAAAAACTGCTTTCAGAAAAATTAATACATGGTTCACGATCTCTACATGCAGGAGCGGAACTACGTATGTTCCAATAGGGGCAACTGCCCATCCTAAGATATTAAAATCAGTTTGTATCTATATGTGAAAAAATATAATTGCCCCCCTTCCTCGGTCCTAATATTTTTCCCATCCACCATTAATATTTGATCCTAAAGTGAGAGACCGAACTCACACGGTCACATGTCTGTTGCAAAACGCGTGTATGTTTAAAAAATGTTATAACACAAATATCTACTTTCAAAGAAGTATAATATTTAGTTTTGTAAAAAAAGATATTATATTTACTTTTTTGGGTACAGTAGTTATGTATTTACTTTTTATTAGAATATATGATATTTACTTTTTATTAGAATATATGATATTTACTTTTATTAGACTAAATTTCAAATAATTATTAAGTTAAATTATAATTATGGTCCTGTTAATTTTTAATTCGGGATTTTAATTCTTCTATTTATTTTATTTTTGTAATTTTAACCTTCACATTTTAAAAATTCATAATTTTGATTTAATCGTTAATTTTACATAAGCTTATTTTTTTAATTTTTTACATTTTAATTAATTAAAATATTTCTTGATGATACCTAAATATGTTAGATCTAGGATTTAATTAGACCAAAATAAAAAAAAAATTAAAGATTGAATCAAAATTATGAATTTTTAAAATGTAAAGAATAAAATTATGGAACCTAATCAATAATAATAAATATTAGTCATTATAAAAAATAGTAAAAATTAGTTATTGATTTTTCTTATTGCATGATAAGTTTTCACATTTTCACCCCGAATTTTCTTTTTTGGTTTCGTTTCTAACAAAATGTTCATCGTCTCAACCAATTGAAATACTTCACAAAACACAACAGAATATTCATTCAGCTTTTTTTTTATCATTGATATTTTCAAGGTGGGTGGCTTAGGATCGATGATGATTGTGGTGCCAACCTAGTATTGTTGTGAAGTTTCACCCATCCTTGGTTTATAAAAAACAAAATCTGCTTCATTATATTTATTTTTTCCTTAATGTTTTTTCTTTTCTTTTCTGAATGTTGTAATTCCTCATATATCTTAGAATGTGTTTTACAGCAGTAGAAAACAATGTGTTTTACTTACATGTCAATTTCAACTAATTTATAATTTACTTAACTTATAAACTTAATTAAAATAAAAGTGTTTGGTAAATTAAAGTAACGTTTAAAATTATATATATATATATATATATATTAATTGTTAGCATCAATAATTTAATAAAATTATTCATTTATTGTAATAAAATATTTAATCTTTAAATAAAAAATAATAAAAGTTCATAAATAAAAACAAAAACAACCAGAAAAATATACTTTTTTCTACTAATTATATTTTAGCTAATGATAATTTTGGGAAATTATTCGTCAAATTCAAGGAATATTGCAAACTAATGTCGTTGCACCTATTAGTTAGAGCTGTTGTGAAATAAATCAAGATATGAAAAAACACAAATTTAATTTAGGATAAAATTGATTCATTAATCATATGAAAAATTCTTGTACATGCACAATACTTGAACATATCTAGATATTCTATCGAAGAAGATCTTTTATTCAAGTATAATAAAAGCAATAATTATTTAATTTATTTTCATATTGAAAATAAATTTTTTGAAGATTGATAATTTGGGATAAATTTGGAAATAATCTTTGTAATTTGATTAAATCAATATTAAATTGCGCTAATATGCACAAATAAATGGATTCATTAATTATATTCAAATTTATTGTAATATGCATAATACCCAAGTATTATATATCCAGAAGATTAATTAAATTTGGTGTAAATTACGAAACAATCATATATATTGACTTTGTCTATTTTTTTCTGTTGATAATTAGGAAACAATATACTAGTAATATTGTTTTTTATTAAACACTCATCTTGAATATTTTTATTTTCAAACACATTTATTATGGCTAGGTCATGAAAAAACCATCAACTTTTAATTGACTTGCCACAAAACTTTCAATTATAATTCTTCATATATAGCTGCAATGTAAATTTGCTGCTTGAAAACTTCTAAATAAGAGTTACACTAACACACAATTAAAGAGGTCACCTTTAAGATGTTTTTTTTTTTTTTTTTTGTGAAGATGTTAATGATCTTCTAGGAAAGACACAAAATCCAACTTTTACAACCTCAAATAGATAAATAGGATTTCTCAAAATTACCACCTAGCAATGCATCGCAGCTCCTACAGAAAATGTATATAAGTTGAACGCATAAATTCAACATACATTCACCATTTCACAAAACACAACCCCATCATCTGTTGGGCCTATATGTGAAGCCCAATAGCTAATGTTTACTTTCAGCATTAGCCAAACGAAGCGTTGCTTGCTGTTACATATATATAAATGGCTTTTATTCACAAAGTACAATACATTCATTCATTTTGACTTTTACGCTTCTTTTGAGTGATATACTCCATAACCTTCCTTTTGTTTTCTTTTCATCTTCTTTTTCCTCTGTAACCTAGCTCTCCTAGGGTTTTTCATTTCTGCACAAATCTTGAGCATTGGTGAGTGAATAACTGAGTGATGATAATATAGGTTGTTCTGTGGTCTGTGTTTTAATTTGAGTTCCTGTTGCTGTGGTATAGCAGGTGGAGGTTCTTTCTCTCTCGGGTTTGGTCCGGTTTGTGTTCTTGAGGCTATTCTCTGTAAGGAACTGGTTGAGAGAAGAGCAGAAGGTTGGGTAATGTCTGTTCTTGACATTGGTAAAGAATAGTTCTCTTTTATACCTTGTAAATCTTGTTTTCTTGCTTACCTGTGTATTTTAGGCTTTGTTATTGTTGAAAGTTTAGCCCTGTAATTACTGATGAATGCTGTTGGAATTCCTGGTATTGTAGTGTTAATATAAAAGTCTACAGGTTCTTTGCCCTTGGATGTAGGTAACAAGGATTTATCCAAGTTATTGAACCAAGTAAAATAATTGTGTATTATCCTTCTCTTTTAATTTCTACTTCCGCATTAATTAATTTCGGTTTATGATTGTGCGCTTGAAAACTCTAACAAGTGGTATCAAGAACTTTGGTTGGTTCTTATGTTCCTGTCTTCTTTATGCATTTCAGGTTTTGGTGCTAAGGTCTACCTCAGACCTCGGACACTCAAGAATGGGATCAGCCGGAGTGGAAGTGGAGAGGTTTGATGGGAAATGAGACTTCAACATGTGGCGCTAGAAGATGGGTTGTTCTGGTACATCAAAAGTGCTCCAAAGCACTTGGTGTTGTGAGAAAGATTTACCTTTATCTTTATCTGAAACTGATAAAAATGATATTCTTGAAACTGCCTATAGTCTGTTAATTCTGCATTTGAGTAATAGTGTTATTAGACAAGTTAATGATGAAACTACTGCTGCTGGTATTTGGTTAAAATTGGAATCTATGTACATGACTAAATCTCTTTCAAACAAAATATATCTAAAAGAAAAATTGTTTAGTTTCAAAATGGAATCTAGTAAATCTTTGGATGATAATTTGGATGAGTTTAAGAGAATAACTATTAGTCTTGCTAATATTGATAAAAAGATTACTGATTAAAACCAAGCTATTATTCTTCTAAATGCTTTGCCTGATTCCTACAAGGATGTGAAATCTGCTATTAAGTATGGAAGAGAGTCTCTGTCATTAGAAGATGTAAGAGGAGCCTTAAAGTCTAAAGAACTAGAAATGGTAGTTAATAAAAAGGTCACTACAAAGGGACTGTTTATTAAAAAGAAGTTTAGTAAAAGGAGTTAGTTTCAAGGAAAAGAAAAAGGAAAGAACAATATTGAAAATAAGTATAAGCCACTTGTTAAGGGAAAGGTGACTTGCTAGTTGTGTCATAAGGAAGGACACATTAGGAGAAATTGTCCAGAAATAGGAAAAGGTCAAAATAATGGGAATAGGACAGGTTATGCTAATCTGACTAGTGGTTTTGAGGATAATGAGGTCCTAACTGTGTCTAATGCTTCTTGTGAGAAGGAGTGCGTGATGCATTCTGGCAGTACCTACCATATGACACCTAAAAATGATTGGCTAATCTGTCTTAAGAAAATTAAAGGTGGAAAGGTGATGATGGAAAATAACCAAACCTGTCAAGTAAAAGGAATTGGAGTTATTAGGTTTAGGATGAGAGATGGGACTATTAAAGTTCTCAAGGATGTGAGATGGGTCCCTAACCTTAGGAGAAACCTAATATCTCTAGGAATGTTAGACAAGAATGGTTACAGTTTTAGGAGTTTTCAAGGAACTCTAGAAGTGGTTAAAGGATCCATAGTTCTTATGAAAGGGATGTTAGATAATGGTCTCTATTTTCTAGATGGAGAAGCTTTAGGACCTGAGTCTTGTAGTGTCAGTAGAAAGCCTAGTGAGTCTTCTCTTTGGCATAAAAGACTAGGACACATTAGTGATCAAGGATTACAAGAATTATATAAACAAGGTATTTTAAGTTTTAAAACATTTGCTCCTATTGATTTATGTGAAACTTGTGTTTTGGGAAAATCTCACAGATTAAAGTTTCAAATAGGAAAGAATGAAACTAAAAATATCTTGGATTATATATACTCTAATTTGTGGGGGTCACCTAACATTCCTAGTTCACTTTCTGGCTATCATTACTTTCTTTCTATGATAGATTCTCATTCCAGACGTGTGTGGACTTATTTTTTAAAACAAAAAGATCAAGCTTTTGATTGTTTTAAAGACTGGAAAGTCCAATTGGAAACTGAGACAGAAAAGAAGGTTAAAGCATTAAGAACTGATAATGGATTGGAATTTTGTAATAACCAATTTAATGATTTCTGCAAACAATGTGGTATTTTAACACGTACAACTTGTGCTAAAACACCTCAGCAAAATGGCATTGTTGAAAGAATGAATAGAACTATTTAACATAAAGTTAGATGCATGCTTGTTGATTCTGGTCTTAGAAAATCTTTTTGGGCAGAAGCTATTTCCACTGCCTGTCATGTTATAAACAGGTCACCTTCATCTGCTATTAATTTCAAAACTCCCATGGAAATGTGGTATGATAAGCCTCCTAACCTGAGTTATATGAAACCTTTTGACTGTTTAGCTTATGTTCATACTAAATAGGATAAGTTAACTCCTAGGGCTCTTAAATCTGTCTTCGTGGGTTATCCTACAGGGACAAAAGGTTATAAACTTTGGTTAATATCTGAAAATAAATGTGTTATTAGTAGAAATGTTGTTTTCAATGAACTAACATTTTATAAAGATATTGTGCAGGATACTAGACAGGTTCAAGAACCTGGAAATGTCCAGTTAGAGGTGGAGAACACCACTGGAATTGAGTCGGAACTGGTTCAAAATTATAATGACCCTCACAATTAAAGTGTTGAGATAAAGATTAAATGAAGGAAGTAAAGATCTAAGTAAGTGTTACAAAGTTTAATTATGCCAAGCAAGTCAAGTAAAAACTCTTATTATAAAATATATATATGATAAAAGTATATTGGGTCGATTTGACCATTTCATGAAGTTAAGAGTGAACGCAATAGATTTGAGTTAGAAGGATATAAGTTGAAATGATATAAGAGATGATAATTATGCGGTGTTTATAGACCTATGGCTAGGTAAATTGAAGGAGCAATAATTGTGATTAACCAATTAAAAATCTGAGTAAGTAACCATTTATTCCTACATTTAGATCAACCCAAAATTCAACAACAATAGTTTTGTTGTCTGTAGGAAATTCCCACTCAAGTCATGATTAATGGAGGCTTAGTATTTATGGGTGCTTAGATGTGTAAGGTCCCATTGTGACTAGCTCAGCCCAATATTTGTGCAAGGGAGTTCCTTAGGATATTATGAAAACTGAAAACAGCACTACCCTACGTACCACTCCTCCCTTTTCTTAATCTAAGGCAGCTGCTGCAGCACATGAGTGGGCCAGC
>PYAF01005475.1:139327-174093 GCA_007407185.1 Glycine tomentella
AAACAAACATAAAATTTATATATTTATTAGGGATCGAAAACTTATGTTAGCCTTTCCTTTTTAATAGATTTTATTGTAATGATATTACTTTTTTTCTTTTTAATAAAAAATATGAGTCTCATTTATTTTTATTTTATAATCTTTTATATTATTTTAAAGGTTATAAATTATTACATTTGTGATCAATAAAATTAAGAAGTAAATTTTGGAAATGTAAAGTAGATATCTGTAATATATTTTTTAAATTTTAATTTGTCAGAAGCTAATTTGTGTTTTAATTGAAATTCTATTATATGTTATTGAATTGATTTGGGAAACACATAGTATTAGTATTTATATTTTGACAAAAATTAATATTTATATATTTGTTAATTACATAAATTTACTTTTTAAAGTTGGCCCTCCCTAATATTTATTTCTGCCTCAGTCCCTGGTTAAGCTTAGGGATTGTTTAGTTGATGAGTCTGAAAATTGGGGAGTTTATCATGGCATCAAGATTGCAAGAGAAATGTCATTAAAAAGTGAATGGAACCATGTGGAGGTTTGCATGTGCACGCAGGACTATGTGAGGCTTACCAACCCAAACAGACAAAAGCTAAACAGCAAACAACGGTCTCAAATCACATCCCCAATCAAACATTCGCCAAAAGAAGAATACGTAGAAAAAATGCATGCACCCTGATGCATGGATAACTCGAAACTGGTAAAGGAATCAGTTGCCACACGTTCCCTTCTCTAAAAATAGTCCAAGAGAAATGATCTGCGACAGACATTAGAGCCTACAACTCATAACATAGAGATAGATAAACAATGTTGGGATGCAGGGCAACCATCATGCACAAAACGAATAGCTTTCACCAAGTCTGACACCACCATAACTTTACCAAAGTCGTGTTGTGTTGCAATTTTGCTACCAAGATAAACTCGTTAAATTTCTGTCTCATCAACTTAACAATCCCCGTAAATTGATCCTTAAAGCAAGCGCAATCCATCTGTATTCAAGCAGGAATTTATAAAAGACAAAAGTGATAAAAGAGGAAAACACAATAATTCAAAACTCAAAGTCGAAATGTCAGATCTGCAAATTGCAAAATGTTGGATTGGAAACCATCATCGGCAACGATAGAACTCACCTTTGTATATTCTTTGTTCGTGTTTCAGGGAGTACCTGGTTTTTGGAACTTAAATAATTAGAGGTTTAGGGTTTAGGTGCATGTCTTCCCATGCAGGTCTGAACCTCACAAGAACAATATGAAAGTAAATGTAATTTGCAGCGCATGTTGAATGACAAATAAAGATCTTGTATGCAAAAATCCATGAGAGAGAACTTAGCTAGTGTAGCAGAGGATGTACCTGAAGAGACGTTACTAAACAAGGAAACTGCAGCTATAATCAAATTTGTAATATCGCTGAAATATAAAGTCTTGTTATCAAATTTCATGTTGTTCTCGCTAAGCCATAGAACATTAAAAATGGTTGCAAGCATAACATCCTTCAGTTGAGAGCTAGAGGCAACAGACAACGAATTCATAGCAACATAAGAGGAGATGATAAATCAATGGGAAGATGTAGCAAATGATGTTAGGAAATTAAATTTCCTCTAATGTGCTACATATTGTATTAATAATTATATTATGCTATTTAATATATATTGGATGAATTAAAGTGATCAATTAAATATGTTCAAATAAATTTCTAAGTAAATATAGGATAAATGGATGGATACTAGTGTTAGGCCAACACTACTACAGCCGAGGTCTACGACGATGGTTATACAGCCCATACGATGACGATTGTAGAACCGTCGTTGTTGTGCATGTCGTTGAAAATGGGAACTTTCAACGACGGTTCTAAAAAATCGTCTTTTTTTCTTTATAATATTTTTTTTTATTTAACACCTACGAAGATGATTTTTAGGAGAAAACCGTCATAGTATGTTAACATACAAAGACGGTTTCTCCTTAAAAACCGTCCTTGTTTGGTTATAATTTTTTTTATTTAACACTTACGAAGATGGCTTTTAGGGAAAACCGTCATCGTATGTCAACATACAAAGACAATTTTCCCAAAAAAATCATCATTGTTTCTTTTTAATTTTTTTTTATTTAACACATACGAAAACGATTTTTAGGGAAAACAGTCATCGTATGTCAACATACAAAGATGGTTTTCCCCAAAAAATCGTCATTGTTTCTTTTAAATTTGTTTTTCTTTTTTTATTTAATACCTACGAAGACGGTTTTTAAGAGATAACCGTCTTCGTATGTCAACATACAAAGACGGTTTTTCCTAAAAAACCGTATTTGTTTCTTTTTAATTCTTTTTTTATTTAATACCTATGAAGACGATTTTTAAGAGATAACCGTCTTTGTATGTCAACATACAAAGACGATTTTTCCTAAAAAACCGTCTTTGTTTCTTTTAAATTTTTTTATTTATTTAACACCTACGAATGCATAACATAAAACCATTAAAACCACCACAAATATTAAAACCATTTAACACTTTATTAAAATTATAGCATGACATAACTAAAAATCATTACACATTCCAGTTTATTGTACCAACACTGTACTAGCAAAATGCTAGACAATACAAAACACTGTTAACCAGTTTAAGTTTAGATGACTAAATGAGTATTTATAACATCCTATGCTCTAACTCACCAAAGTTACCAATCCTGAGAGTTGGAAAGGGAACCAAGAATCAACAATCACTTCAAACTAGTGATGAACCTTACATGTAAAAGAAAGGATCAGCCTAAGAATGGATAATTAAGCAGCATCGGTTATGCATTGGATTGGCTGCTTGCATATACCTATTATTGTTGTGTCAGCTCCACAAACCTGTGAAGAGAGCAAATACTAGATCAGACAATTGTGAGCATCGGTTTAGCTAGTTTCTTGATACAACAGTTAACAGTGATTACATGAATGACTGATCGCATAACGTAATAATATAGAATCCATAGTTAGTAAATCACACTGCTACAAACTACTTCTTCCAAAAGCTTAAGTGAAGGCTCATGATTGAAGTTATATCTAAGAGACTAACAGGCCTCTTTACCCATGAATCCTTCCAACTAAAAGTATGGACAAGGCACAAGGCAAACCATAACTTACCCTAATTTGAAAAACAATAATCAGCCATAATCTATTTTTCATTGACAGGAATGAAAACACCACTTTTCAAAAAATTATATATATTGAAACTCAACTTGAACATAGATGGATTATGAGGCAAGAATCAACCTCTTCACTGTTTTATCACAAAGGCTATGATACCGTGTTAACAAACTCAACAATCAAAAAGCATAAAGTTATTATACACGAAGGCTTACAAATGGTTTCATATCCAACAAGCATAAATTGAGTGGATCAAATTACATCAAAATATAAATGAATAAATAAATAACTCACTTATTCACTTTGATCCATGTAACATTTAGTGTCTCCTTCTTCTTCTCATCTAGCTCTTCAATCACCTTCTTGATTTTAGACTTATCATTCTAGGAAAAAAGAGAATGATTACGCATTTATGCAACAAAGTTATAAAATGTGGAAATAGTTTGAAAATCACCTCAATATCGTATTTTTTGGACATCAAATCATTGTACTCATCTTTTGCCTTGTCAAACGTTGCCATCACTTTAAAGTATCCCAATTTTCAAGCCTTGTGGATGCAAAACACTAAAAATAAACCCTCATTGTTCAGCCCGAAGCTTGCACATTAATTGATAATAGGAAAAGTTAGATTTTTAAAGCAACACACCCACTTAATTGATAATAGAATGAAGAGATTGTTCTTCAGCACACAATTCCAACCATAGAGACAAAAGCTGTTAAAATATTACCTCATTTTCCATTGTCTTCCTTTGAAGATAACTCTCACCTATTTTATGTTCAAGCTTTTGCTACTCTTTAATAATAACATTGAGTTCCTTATCACATTTGTCCATTTTTTATTCTAATTGAATTCAGCTGTGACTGAATTTGATCAACATTATCCCATCCAGTAGCAACCTGTAGTCAAAAGGCTGAGAACACAATCTTGCTATACATAAAGAGTTCTAATGAAAATATTTACAAATGTTTTACAATGGATCTTTGTTACAGGGATAGTTACATCAGAGGTATCATATATTTTAAATTTGTTCCCTAATTTAACATTTGATTCAAACATGTTAAATTACTATCCATTAATGTTAATAAATTTGATAGGTCACAATGGACCCAAAAAAAACTTGATAGGTTATAGCTATTACTCTTTGCAAACCAACAGAGTAATTCATTTTGTCTGATTGTCATATCCCTTACTTTTCTCTGCATTACATATGCAATTTATTGATTCAGAACAATCAAAGAGTGTTCCTCTTGGCAGGGTACTTCCCTGATAATGCTAGAATACTCATTTAATATTGACTTAAAACGAGACAGGGAATCTTTGAATAAGAAACTCAATATCATAAAATTAATCAAATAGCTTCAAATGCTAATAACTTTAGAATAATATACAGCCAAACAAACCAAATTATCCTTTGCCACACCAAAAATAAGCTTCACAACCAAACCTTCTTCCGGCTGTTATTACAACAATGAAACCAATTGCATGGGAAGCATGATACATCTGAATCCTGTGAAATATTTGACAAATGCTTCACCATTACATATCCTGCAAAATGCAGTTTTGGACCATACACCTGTAAAATGGATAGCTTGGACATGTATAGAAAGAACAAAAGGATAACTTGACATAAGGAACCAAAAAATGATTATTAGTCTAATAAAACATGCATAAACTGTTATGCTAATAATAACATGACATGTTATTGAAATTTTTCCAAAATTTACGATAGTTTGTGATACATATCAATAATAAACTGTTATGAACACCCACATCAAGAATATCCTTAGAAAAGGAAATATGGAAAAGCGAAATGAACCTTATTAGAAATGGATGACAGTGTCTCGGTACTCCATTGGTTATGTCATATACAGAATTGTAACTTGAAATTGGGAGAGGGAAAAAACCTCATTCTTATTCATGACTATCATAAAATTTGTGATAACAACATACCATATATTCTTCAATTATTATATTAAATAGTAGAGTTCGTTTAGTTTTTAGGCTAGAATGGCAGAGTTCTTTGAAGCGATCCAAGGAATAGGTTGTATGACAAATGTTCTGTTGAATTTAAATAGACAAAGATTGTGCAACTTACTCACAAAGAACATAGATTGAAATTGCGCATCCAAGAGCTTGGATCGTAGGGGTTTGAATTCATTGATCCTTCAATAATGACTTGGACACTTGTCATTTTCCCAATTCCAGCAATTGGTTTCTTGCACTACTAAAAAAATTATATTTCTGCAAAGTTGGATTCGTAGATCAAGATCTGAAACATACAAATACCTCTACTAAATTATGGATTTACCATGAGCATCAGCAGAAATAGATTTGTAGTTAGATAAATTTGTATATTGACATATAATTATGCTAACAATTTAAAGTTTCAAGAAATAATTTATAGTCTTACAGTGTAATAAACATGAGGCTTACCATTGCTTTCAACTCTTCTCTTTTTAGCTTTTTAGTTAATGAAGCCATGCATTCCTAAGGCATCTGCAGATGCTTTTATCATATCTTTAGAATCTGCAACAATACGTCTGACTAAATATGTCAATGCTATGGATACAAATACAAAGCTGCAGTTACATCAACAATTAAATAACCCTAACCGAAAGGGATACTACTTTTAGATAGGAATACTGGATTTCATGCAAACATAAGGGTTTATACAATGTCTTCCCTTGAATGTTCAGAAGGGTGCCAATCAAACTATCACAAACATTTTTCTCAACATGCATTAGGTCTATACAATGTCTGAAATCCAAATCGGACCAGTATGGAAGATCAAAAAATATGGATTTTTTCTTCCAAATTTGCTTGTCAGATGCATCCTTCTTTTGGGTTTTCCCTAAAACAGTCATATGTCCTTCACACGATCATAAACTTCTTTGCCTACTAACGGTGTAGGTGTTATTTCATTCTCCTGACAACCATAAAAAGCCTTCTTCAATTGTCAATATGGGTGATAAGGTTGGAGGAATCTACGATGCCTTGTATATATTGTTTTCTTTCCATGTTTTAGTTGGACAAAGCTAGTATGTTTTTCACATATAGGACATGCGTGATGTCCTTTGACACTATATCCACTAAAATTCCCGTATACTGGAAAGTCAGTAATTGTACAGAACACCATGGCATGCAACCTGAAAGTTTCCTGCAGATGCCCATCAAAGACATGTACCCCGTCAAGCCACATTTTTTTCAAGTCTTCAATCAACGGCGCCAAATACACATCAATATCATTTCTTGGTTTTCATGAACCCGCTATCATCATTGACAACATAATGTATTTTTGCTTCATGCACAACAAAGGATGCAGGTTGTAAATCATAAGCAATACTGGCTATGAACTTTGGTTAGTGGATAAGCTACCAAAATGATTCATACCGTCAGAAGCTAATGCAAGCCTTAGGTTTCTTTGGTCGTTGGCAAAATGTGGGTACATACGGTCAATTGCCTTCCATTGAGGAGAATCGGCGGGGTGCCGGAGATTTCCATCATTATTCCTCCCATATGCATGCCAAGTAACGTTTTTGGCGTTATTTGCATTAGCAAACAACTGCTTAAACCTTGGAATTATAGGAAGACACCAACAAACTTTTGCGGGCCTACCGGTGAATGAGTTTGTTTCATCACTGCTGTCATCGTCAACTAATTTGTATCTTGGGGACCCACAAGTGGGGCCGCTGCACAAATCCGCATACTCATGTCGGTACAGGATGCAATCATTAGGGCATGCATGAATTTTTTGGTACTGCATCCCCATAGGACATAAAATCTTCTTTGCTTTGTAATGCATCTTGAGCAGCGCTTTTTCTTCAGGAAGCATTTTCTTTAATAGTACAAGCAATTCTGTGAAGCTTTTGTCACTCCATCCAAATCTGGCCTTCAAGTTAACCAAAGACAAGACTGCCGACAACCGTGTGAAGGAGGTGCAGTCAGCATACAAAGGGATCTTTGAATCAGTCTCCAGTTTTGAATACGTCGATGAATGTGCTTGGCGAAAACTTTCGTCTCCAGTCTTCTATAGATCACCTGGTTGCATGGCAATTCACCATGCCATATCCACTTTGTGTAATTCAGAATTATGCCGTCACATATTAGATGAGTTCTAATGTCATCTATGGATTGGCGTCTCCCATTCACACATTTCACACAAAGACAAAAAAATTTGCCCCTCAATGATGGTGTATTTCGGGTGGTAAATTGAAGAAATTGTTCAACCCCTATTTCATACTCATTCGTAATGCGTGGTGCTTTCATCCAACTACGATCCATGTTTTCCATCTCCTATCAAACCTTTTCTATAAAAAAACTTTTATGGATGCAAATGTATGTCATGTATACAAACATGTGTGGCCCTATCCCATTCAATAAGTAACATTATAAGCAAAATTCATACATTTTCATTACATAAGGTTTGATTAATTTAATGAAATTTCGGCAGCATTTCACATTGGTCTCCGAGTGCACGACATGATAGCGGAGGTTTTATTCAACCGCAATCAGTATGTACCCGAAGAACAACGCAAATTGCAAATCACCAAAATTTCATTAAATATAAAAAACCATATGTAGTGTCAATGTATGAATGCTGCATAAACTGCATTACTTCCCAAACTGTCCAAACGGACAATTCAAGATTCAATTCAACGATTGATCCAAACTATCTGTATTAATCATTGAGTTGAACCTTAAACGGGAAACTAAGGTTATACAATGCAATCCATGTTGTAATAAATAAACTACAAAGCTGACACAATGAAAGAATGTAGAACAATAATTTAATATTCACAGAAAAAACCTGAAAATATGGACTATATGATTGATTATACGGCCTAATGTAATTGAAGTTGTATAAACGAGTTTTGTATCAGCTACCAAAAGAAGCCTTTATGAGGTAACCGAGTCGATAACTTGGACCTAAAACAACAAACAATATTTATTTAAAAAAATGTTTAACACACACACAAACACACACACCTTTCTATATATATATATATATATATAGTGTTCAACTACCTACACAGCAAATTATTGTAGAATTTGAAACCAGTAGATAAATAATCTGTTCAATCAAATATATCAGCAACCAAGGGGCAGGAACCAATATAACAATGTAGGCCATATACAATTCATCCATAATATTATGGACACGTATCAATAGTGCCATATGGTTATTGTTTTGAAGTCTGGTACAATTTATTTTCCTTTTTTTCTATTTGTTCATTTGAAAGTTTTTGTAAGTAGAAAGCAGCGCTTGATTTTCTCTTTTTAGGCTATTTATGGCCCCATTTTGAAATCAACAAGTATTGTTTTTATCAATTTTATGAATGTGAATATGAAATAATGGAGGGGGCCTTAAAGTCAATTGTTGTATGTGTCTAAAGGCAAAGAGAAAGGGTTTTGTTTATACACTGTCTTGCATTTTAAATCTTGCATCTTGTGTAGGGGCTTAAAGTCATAAAAATTTATGCACATGATGGAAGAAGATTTTTTGTTACATGAAATTAGAAAGCTTACAATGGCTATTAATGAAGTGTGTGGGGCTCTTTCAGATTGATCCATATGGTGTGCACTACAAAGGAATCAAGCAAGAGGAAATGCCAATATTGCATATTTTGAACAACATTGAGGGCTTGAAAAGTTCTTATGTGAAAATACAATAAGAGAAGCAGCATCTCCTTCTATAGAATTCTGTCCTCCTAACTTCACTTGAGCAAAATCAATCTAAGAGAGAAAAAATGGAGTTGGAGAAAAAGCTGATGGAGCAAGAGTTTGAGAAAATGAGACAGAAGAATGCAATGTTGTAGAAAGAGAAGGTTGATCTTGCAGAGAAGAATAGCAACTGAGGACTGAATTGGCCAATGGAGAACAAAGAGAGAATGCATCAAAGTCCAAATTGGCAGCCTTGCATGTGGAGTTGATAGATTTGTAGACAAAAAACCATGTGTTTCAGGAAGAAAATAGTATGATGCTTGAGGAGAAAAATTCACTACTTATGAGTGTTTAGGAGCTCAAAGATTTGGTGCCTGTATTTAGAGGCAGTGAATCAGTGAACCAATATAACAATGTAGTGAACCTCTACATAAATTACAAACAAAAACTTGTTAAACAAGCAAGGGCATGCTAGATAAACCTTGAGCAACCTACATATCACATTTTGGACTATACACAGTTAAACATTGAAGGCTCCAATAGGACAGAATTGTTACCTTAATTATGGTTGGATGACTTCTTTGGTATGTATTTGACAAAACAGCAAATCCTATACCAAGTTGGAACAGAATTGATTTGCGATTCACCTCTTCAAATTTTTGTCAAAGCTTGCCATACATATCCTTCAAAATGCAATTAGAAGTAACTTCTTTGAGTTCTCTGCTGGAACTTACAAATTATAAGTAAGAAGTAGTTAAAAAAACTAATATGCTTTTGCCTCCATAAAACTGTATTTGGTAACATTGGGTCCAGTGCCAGACAGAAAAATGGGTGAGTAGTACAATTGTTGGATTATAATAAATGGCATAGGAAACCACTTGTATAAAAGGATATCTTTGATCTAAGACATGTTATACAGAGAAAAATGATAATAGAACATCATTATTCTTATCATAACCAAGTGCCCTCAACTCATAACCTATGTCAGAAGATATAAGTAAAAGCTCGTATACAAAAACCTTTGTGGAGTGGGAAGCGAAACTTCAATTACTAATTTAATATTAATGAAACCCTTAGCATTCAGGCCTTTGATTGAAATGAATGGAATATTAAGCTTAACACTGCAACCATTACCAAAAAATGGAAAACTCTATAAAGGAGGCTACTCTGCAGGAACAATGTTTGTATTCTTGAAGGACCAACCATGAATCAAATGTACCTCAATGGTGGTTTGGTTGTACGTGATGATTTGGGTATGTTTATTCTATAAGGATCCACTGTTAGTGAAGGGCCAGCAATCAACTGGTGCCCATGCATTAAAACCCCTCAGCGTGTGTGGAAGGAGTGGAGTCACAAACATGGTCTAGAGAAACCTAGGAGAGTGAATTGTATAGACAAGCCTTGGATGCTATCTATAGGAAGATGGGAGTTCAATCTGAGATTGAAGATGAAGGATTCAACAATGCATACTGACAAAACGGTGTCAAGAAATGGGGTATCCTGTTAGTAACATTCCTAGGAATTCATACAAAGTGGAGTAGTGAGTACTCCAACATTGCTTAAAAGAAGCGGCTTGAGGAACTAGAACATAGGGAGAAACTTGCATCTTCTTGCGGTGGCAATGGCATAGTGCTACTTCCCAGATGCACCTGAATATGAGGTGTGGCCAGAGGCATATAACAAGAGGTATGAAGGAGGGATAATGACAGCAATGTGAACTGTTGTTGCAAAGTTTGAACAAATGTTGGGTTCCCCATATTGCTGAAAAAGGTACAGTATTTCAAGTCTTTGAAACCTAGATAGCCTAAAAGGTATACATGGTAAATTAAATACAAATTCTGTCTGGGTGATTATTTCAGTGAAAAGGACATTAATTCACATTGTGAGTCAAAGAGAAAACAGAAAGAAAGAAACACAAATACATTCCATTTTAGTCTAGTCAGGCTACCTATCAGTGCTATTTGTCTACACTTTTCATTGTAATACATTCTATAATCATAGGTGGTATTAGTATTACACTATTATTATTTAAAGGAACTCCCCCCACTTGTTGAACTTCATCTTATGAAAGCCTTCCCTGTTTGCTTTTTTCACAAATCACTTCTTTTCCAGAGAGTTAGGGAAAAGGAAGAGAGAGGGAGAAAGAGAGAGAGTGAGAGAAACAACACAATTAATGAGGTATTCTCAACTTCATTTTCTAGATGAGCTACTTGCTTCCAGGAAACAGAGTACTTGGAGTAGTGCTTTAACCAATGGGTTGAATGAGTTATTACTACCTAGTGGTTCGATCATTCATTATTTTAATTAAATTCCTGGGTTTAGCGATTTTGAATCCCTCATTTGCTGAATTTTCAACTACCATAGACTACATGCATTGAATGCCCTTATAGATGTGAAGCTGCATACCCTTTTGTTGATGACTTGACGTTGGCTGAGCTTCATTCTTCATATACACTAGGAATGATGAGTCAGCACCAATTGACTGCCACAAGAGGATAACCAATCATTGGAGGATGAAGAGTTTGGCTTTTGGGGAAGGGATAAGCAGAGATTGGAACAAGCAAAAATTGGCTGCAAAATTGACGAACAATTGACAGAGATTCCAGTCTTCAACATGGGGTTGTGTGGGGAGAAAAAATCGAAATCAAAGAAACTAGAATGGCAGCCTTCAAAGAATGTCATGGCAGACTGAAGAAGAAGAAACCGTTTGAATGACCATCTATCCATGGTAAGGTCAATAGTTCCTAAGAGTAGCAATGTTGTACAAAATATATAGTATTAAGTTTTACTTTTTTGATTTTTACCTCCTTCTTACCTTGTCCATTTTTGGATTTTTATGAATGTGACTTGAGAGTGGAAATGAAATTGGCTTTCTTAAGTAGGTTGTGTTTTCATCATTGTTATTTTTTATACAAATAGTGCCTGAATTTGTTGTTTGATTTGTTACATAAACCTTAATTTGAACTAACATTAGAATTGACACTTTGACAGATGGACACGACTTCTATTGTTGGAGACACCATTGATTACATGACAGAGCTTTTACAAAGGATAGGTAAGTTGCAATAAGAATAAATGGAGGAGGGAACAAATCAGATATACTGTTTACCAATTTCTAAGGAGCTAAAGCCAAATGAAGTAATAGTAACAAATTCCCCCAAGGTATGGTTACTTCTAACCACTCAGTCAAACCCCTAAACTCATCCATAATCATAGGCCAAGTTCCTAAACAAATGTATGTATGTCTTGTAATGCTTTTGCAGTTTGATGTTGAGAGAAGAGAGCAGGACACAAGGATTAGTATGTATTGTGACAGAAAACCAGGATTACTACTATCTACAGTAGACATCTTAGAAGCATTAGCCTAGAGATTCACCACTGTTTTTATAATAACTTTCAGTCACTACTACAAATAGGCCTTTTTACGACACAACTTCGACGACGGTTGTTCCATAACCGTCTTTGTATCCTACGCAGTGGCAATTTTGCAATTATGTGGATGTTTACAACGACGGGTTTTCAGCAACCATCCATGAAAGGACAACACGAAGACGGTTTTACAAAGACCGTCGTCGTTTTACTTGCATCAAAGACGGTTCTTCACAATCGTCCTCGTTTTGGTCTATTTCAAAGACGATTTTTGTAAAAAAACTGTCTTTGTTTTATGCACCCTACAATTTCATTTTATATTGTAATTTGGAGCTTGAATTTATTATACATACACGTCTGTGCCCTAGTTGACATTTTTGCACACCATCGTCTTCCACACCTTACTTCCGGCCACACCCTACTTCAAATCAATTTCAAAGAGCCCAAGAAAGCGTTCTTCATTCTTCATTCTACATTCTGCCGCATCTCCATGTAGGAGGTCACCATGTTAACGCTGCATTCGTGTTGTCATTTGGGTAGGCAAGTACTTCTATTTTATGGCCTACTATTTTCGATTCATTGGCTGGTGTCTTTGCATGATGGAAACAATTGTGTGATTGTTGCAATTTTTGTTTTCATTGTTTTGGATTTTATTCATTTGTTTTGTACAGAGGAGAACCCTTTTTTTTGTGCCTAATTGGCTATGAAAGAAATGGAAGTAAAGGTGTGTGGTAGTATTTAGCTCCCTTTTTCGTAGCAGCACACAAAGTTTCGAACTTTGGCATAGCCCAATTTTCTGAACTCTCTCAATGTTTCACTTTGTGAATGTGGTTTTTTCCCCCACCTTAGTTCCCTGAGTTCTTCAAGTCTCAATTGGATCTAAAGAATTATACGATGGCTCAATGAATTTATAGGTGTTTAATTGAATATGGTTTTCAAAATGATTTGGTAGTATATGATAGTGATAATGATAATAATCCCATCTTGTGAATCTGTGCTTGGAATTCAATGAAGTAGGTGTTGCATGCATTGAGGATTATTGATGAAATGCTTGTTAGTGGTATAGTCAAAATTAGAAGAATGATGACTCTGAATCATTTTTTTTAATCAAATGCTTCTTAGCGATATTTGATGAAATGTTTGGTAGTGGTATAGTGGAATGCTTTGATTTTAGAATAGACATAGCATAACAACCCCCCCACCCCGTTTCTCTAAGTCTAATGGGAACCTCAATTATTCCAAACCATTGTCAGTCCTCAACACCTTGACTTGTTTACCAATTTGAGTCTTACCCAAAACGACGCACTATTTAAAGATTGAAAGCTTGGTTTTTGTGTTTCAGAAAATAGGTCCACACTTTCCTTGACCAATCATCAATGAAAGTGATATAATACCTTGCTCCATCTAGTGATTGAGTTCTAGCTGGGCCCCATATATCTAGTGCACATAGTCCAGAATCCCTTTTGTAGTGTGTGCACTAGTAGGAAACTTCACCCTTTTCTGTTTTCCATACAAGCAATTTTCACAGAAATCCAGTTTCTCATAATTGGTTCCTTCTAATAGGCCTTACTTATGCAATTCTTCTAATCCCTTCTCACTAATATGTGCTAGTGTAAGATGCTATAACTTGATTGAATTATCCTTATACACTAAACAGGAATTAGCTGAATTGATAATTGTTTTACCTTACAACCTAAAGAGACCATTCTTCTTGATCCCTTCACAATCTGATTGGATCCTTTGCCGATGATGATTGCACCTCCTTTTCCCTTGAAGTTACATCCTACCTCACCCAACATGCCATGATATAGCAGGTTTCTCTTGAGCTCAGGAACATGCTTAACTTCAGTGAAGACTTTAACTGATCCATCATCCAATTTGTAACTGACAGTCCCTATACCAGCTACTTTGAAGGCAATCTCATTGCCCATTGGAACCTTTCCAATATCCACTTTCTTGTAGGTTTCAAACCACTCTAGATTTGGGGTCATATGGAAAGTGCACCCTTATTAGGCCATAGCCATGTGATTGTAATTTAAAACCTTGGCCATAGCTACAAATTTAAGACAATGATGTGCACACATCTCTTTCTCTTTGAATAGCAACATGTGTAGATTTTTAACATAAGATGTTTCAATTTGAAGCTGGCAATCAGATACAATTTTCATTTAATTATATGTTACTTGGGCTTAAATCGCTTAATGATTTCAGTGGCTGAAAGGATGTGTTGCTTCAAATATTGTTGCATTATTTGGCATTTATGTTTTGAGAACACTGATATTACTTTGTACTCCATCTATGTTGTGTAAAACTATTCATTTTGGTTTCTCATTTTGAAGCTGGACTTGCTAGTCTTGTTGTGTTCCAGGACGTCTTCCTCGTTGGTGGTGCAGTATTTCTAAGAGCAAATAGCTTGGGTTGGAAGGTATGAACAATCTGATTCTTAAGTTTTCCATTTTGCTTGAGAAATTGTGTAGTGATCAAGATGAAACCCTTGATGTTGTGTGTTTCTGTCAGTGGGAAAGCTGGTTTGATTTTTTTAACCTTGATGGGACCTGCCGCAAAAAGGTTGAACCACTCTTTCTAAGCAAGGTAAGCTTAATGGGTATTCTGAGTTTATCATACAATGCATGATGTTGTCGTGTTGCAGACTCGCTTATGTGTACTACTTGCATCACCTTCTTGTCGTGTTGCTCTTCATGATGGATGTTTAGGGATAAGTTTCATATGTGCAGAGACATAACATTTAAGAATATTGGACTTTGATTTCTTAACATGTGCAATGAGTTCAAATTGTTGCTTCAACTAAACGAAATGTTATAGTTGATTTTTTTAATATGCTTGATTAGTGTAAGCATATCCATAAAAGTAATTAGAGGAATTAGAATATTGTCTATCATCAGCTACAAGACAAAACCTTCAACCTGTGAGGTCTCAAATTGCATTCCCTACCACTTTTGCACACATACAAAAATAATTAACCTCCCAACCCCTGGATAATCCACAAGATTTTTTAAGCATTAGTCACTTTAATTTCTGACTTTATAAAACCTTTATTTTAGTCCCTAACTCTACAAGACTCCATTAGCTAAAACGCATTTAAAAAGGAAAATGAAAAGCGTATCTAGTCATAGATTAGAGAAGTAAATCATTCTGATGTAGAACCTATCAGCAGTTTCCCTTTATCTATCATACTTTTTAAGAAGGAATATAAATTTGAATAGTTGAATACAATGTTCCAATTAACACTAGTTGTTGCAGCTCTTCTTCAACCAGAGTTTGGAACCCAGGAAACCAAAATAAGCCTTTTGCATTAGCACCTTCTCCCTTGATTTCAGTGATCTTCTTCTTGGTTTCACGAGCATTGAGGGTGGATTTGACTTCTTCAAGAGTAAAAGTCTCTCTTTCAAACATCATAGTGTCAACAAGATTCTCATATAATGGTGGGAGAGAGCATAACAGCATGATGGCTTGGTCTTCCTCTTCAATCTTCACATCAATGCTTTTCAGATCCAAGATAGCCTGCGTGAACAATGATACATGTTCCCTTAGGATGTTCCTTCCTCCATTTTGAGTTGATGAAATGTCTGGTAGTGCTATAGTGGAATGCTTTGATTATAGAATAGACATAGCATAACAACCCCCTACCTCGTTTCTCTAAGTCTAGTAGGAACCTCAAAATATTTGTTTTCATATTTTAAATCTACAGAGACTGCATATTCATATAACCACAAAAATATAAGTTATCAAGCAATAACATAAAAAATGCGGTACCATAATAGTAGTTAAACCTGTAGTAACAGAATTTGGACCTTTAATTAGTAGCTTTCCTGGTACAGCAATTTATAGTAGCAGATACTACTATAAATAATAGAATATGTGGTCAGTCAACACCTTGAACCCAATAACTTCAAGACAGTGTGAATCATCATGCATAAAAGATTTGTCTTCCTTTTCGGAATAAAGGTTTTGTCATTTGAATGGTGTACTCACTTATATGATAACCTTAATCCTTTAATTGCAGACTACATATTCATAATTTGTGCTAACTCCTTACATCACACTACTGCCCATAATTCTCTTATTCCAGCACCTGACTGCTGTCACTTTTTTATGCACCCTCATAAGTCTGTTGAGAGATACTTGAAAATCTCCACCAAAACAAAGTTACATAGGTATATTAAAAATCAGTTTGAGTGTATAGGGAGGAAAACACTGTTCCAATACATGATAACTGTTTCATATTTTCTAGAACCTGTGGCAAAAGAAATTGAAACTGCTCAGTAAATAGATCAGATCTCTAAAACCAAGCATCACATTCATTCATATTTATTAAGCATGCCATTTCTCATAATTCCATCTAGTTAAATCCTTATATCTTATGCTGAAGAACCCCATCAACTCACTAGTCAACCTACAAAAGTCTAATTTCAAGAAAACAAAATGTCTTGCAATTTTTCAAGAAGTTTTTCACTTAGGAACATAGGAAAACTGAATGGCCTATATGTGGGAGCACACTATAGAAAAAAGACACCAAAATTAACCAACCACACTTTTTTTGACTTCAAGTCCAGGAGTAATTGGGATACTTTAAAGTGATGCAACGTTTGAGAAGGCAAAAGATGAGTACAATGATTTGATGTCCAAAAAATACGATATTGAGGTGATTTTCAATCTATTTCCACATTTTATAACTTTGTTGCGTAAATGCTTAATCATTCTATTTTTGCCTAAAATGACAAGTCTAAATCAAGAAGGTGAGTGAAAAGCTAGATGAGAAAGAAGAAGGAGACACTAAACGTTACATGGATCAAAGTGAATACGTAAGTTATTTATTTATTCATTTATATTTTAATGTAATTTGATCCACTCAATTTATGCTTGTTCGATATGAAACCATTTGTAAGCCTTTGTGTATAATAACTTTAAGCTTTTTGATTGTTGAGTTTGTTAAAATGGTATCATAGTCTTTGTGATCAAACAATGAAGAGGTTGATTCTTGCCTCATAATCCATCTATGTTCAAGTTGAGTTTTAGTATATAGAATATTTTGGAAAGTGGTGTTTTCATTCCTGTCAATGAAAAATAGATTATGGCTGATTATTGTTTTCCAAATTGGGGTAAGTTATGGTTTGCCTTGTGCCTTGTCCCTACTTTTAGTTGGAAGGATTCATGGGTAAAGAGGCGTGTTAGGCTCTTAGATATAACATCATCATGAGCCTTCACTTAAGCTTTTGGAAGTAGTGTTGGATATAGGGGGAGCAACAAGAAGAATGAAGCTTATGACTTGGAAGAATGTTTTGGGCATTTCACATGCCTTGAAGATTGTAATTCAAAATGAAGTTCATAAAAGGCCAATGTTTTGATCCTTGCATTGCATACACATAATCACTTACATGCTTAAATATTTTCATCAAAGTATCAAAGCTATTTCTGAAAAAGGAACTTAATGGGTAATGTTTTTGGGAAAATGTAAATCCTACTGACTTAATTGATTACACATCAGTATAATTGATTATTTACTTTGATTTTAAATCTAGAAAAGCATTGAAGAACATTTTGATCGATTACATAACCTTTGTAATCGATTACATAGGGTAAAACAAAAGTTATGCATTGCTGCTTTAATCAATTACCATTAGTTGTAATCGATTACATAAGCTATCAAGAAAAGCATGTTTCACTGCTTTAATCTATTACCATAAATTGTAATTGATCACACAATCTGCTTCTGAAATAAAACTTCACTACTTTAATTGATTACAGCTTGGTTTAATCGATTATTCTGTTCGTTGTAAAACCCAAAATAAAGCTTTGAACACTTTAATTGATTAAGTGACAACTTAATCAATTACATAAGCCATTTTAATCGATTATGTGGCTTGTTGTAATCAATTACAATCTATTACAAATAGCTGTTATAAATAGGATAAAGGCTTGTCTTGAAACAGAACTTGAATACTTCAAATTTTCTGAATAGACACAAACCTTCTCAAAGTTAGAAAGTGATTTTCTGGGTTAACTAAGTTCTTGTCCCACTCTTTAATCTTCATGGGTATTGAACGATTTCTTGGGCAAGAGTTTTCAAAGAAGTTTTGGAGAGCATGTTCTAAAAAAATTTTCTTCAATTCAATCCTGATTGGTAAACCACATGCATTCATATTCATTGGATCGTCAGGTTGTTTCTCTCCATTCTCTTTGGTTGTAAATTCGTTTTTACAATTTTGTTATTTGATGCTATTGTAAAGAGTTCTTTGAAGCTTGTGCTAGAGTAAAGTTCTCTAGGGAAGAACAGAGTAGTGTTCTCTGGTTCTTGATCATTAGAAGTCTACTAGGGTTTCAGATTTCTATTCTTTATCTAGGGTTGATAAAGAGGGATTGTTGTAAAGCTTGTAAGAACTGAAATTTATAATAGTGGAACTCTAATCTAGTGTTGATTGGAAGAAACTGGATGTAGCTTCTCTTGAGAAGTGAACCAATATATATTCTTGTGTTGATTTTCTATCCTTAATCTCTACTAGTTATCTTGTTCAATTGTTCTTGATTTTATTATCATTACTCAACAAGTTTTGTTTTGAGCAATTGATTTCTTGATCTGAGTGATTTGATTGATTAGAGGCATTCTTGGTTTAAAAGTGATTAAGATCCTTAACTCTGATTTTATAAATAAATTTTAAAAGACCAAGTTTAAACCAATTCACCCCCCCTCTTGGTTATTGTTGGTATTCCTATTTTTTTCAAGAAGTAGTTTGTAACAGTGTGATTTACTGACTATGGATTTTATATTATTACGTTATGCGATCAGTCATTCATGTAATCACTGTTAATTGTTGTATTAAGAAACCAACTAAACCGATGCTCACAATTTTCTTTAGGATCTTTCTTTGATCTAGTATTTTCTCTCTTCACAGGTTTATGGATCTCATGCAACAATAATAGGTATATGCAACCAGCCAATCCAATGCATAACTGATGCTGCTTAATTATCCATTTTTAGGCTGATCCTTTCTTTTACATGTACGGTTCATCACTAGTTTTAAGTAATTGTTGATTCTTGGTTCCATTTCCAACTCTCAAGATTGGTAACTTTGGTTACTTAGAGCATAGGATGTTATAAATACTCATTTAGTCATCCAAACTTAAAGTGGTTAACAATGTTTTGTATTGTCTAGCATTGTGCTAGTAGTGTTTGCACAATAAATTGCAATTTGTAATGGTTTTTAGTTGTCATGTTGTAATCTCAATAAAAAGTGTTAAATGTTTTTAATATTGGTTGTGGTTTTAATGGTTTTATGTTATGCATTCGTTGGTGTTAAATTAAAAAAAGAAAACAAAGACGATTTTTAAGGGAAAACCGTCTTTGTATGTTGACATACAAAGACGGTTATATCTTAAAAACAGTCTTTGTAGGTGTTAAATTTAAAAAAAATTATAAAAAAATGAATACGATTTTTAAGGGAAAATCGTCTTTGTATGTTGACATACGAAGACAGTTATCTCTTCAAAATCATCTTCGTATGTATTAAATAAAAAATAAAAAGAAACAAAGACGATTTTTAAGGGGAAATCGTCTTTGTATGTTAACATACGTTGATGATTTCCTACTAAAAACCGTCTTCGTAGGTGTTAAATAAAAAAAATTATTTTCAGAAACAAAGACGATTTTTAAGTGATAACCGTCTTTGTATGTTGACATACGAAGACGGTTATCTCTTAAGAATCGTCTTCGTAGATGTTTATTTAAAAAAACAAAAAATATTAAACAAAGAGTTTTTTATAACTGTCGTCAAAAGTGCCCGTTTTCAACAACATGCGCAACAATGACTGTTCTACAACCGTCGTCGTATGGGCTGTTTAACCGTCGTCGTAGGCCTCTGTTGTAGTAGTGAGTTATGTGACGTATTGATGCACCATTCACAATTCTACATTTTTCTTATTTTTGTTTCTGTTCATATCCCAAATAGCATATGTTACATTATCTAATTTCATATTAGTTCTTCTTGTAAGCATGATACTAAATAATAACCTTTAGTTTGTTTTCTATACATTTTTTTATAGCAACAAAGAGTTAGAATGGAGGAGGCTGGGTCAGCTTTTCTTATCATAGGAGGAAGATGTACAACTAATTATTCCTACTTTAAATCAAAAAAAAAGATACCAAATTAACCATATACGGGAAGCTTACCTTCAAGAGTTTGGATTGACCTTTCTGATCCCAACAATTTGAGAGCAATAGGTTGATCTGGACCAAAAACTTCAGCAGATGCAAGCTAACACAATAAATAAACTAGGATTTTAGAGTGGAACGACAACAACAACGCCTTAGCCCACCAACTGAGATCGGCTAAATGGATCACACGATGCCATTCAACTTAGTTAAAAACCAAAGTTTCAATCTAACAACTGATTTAATAAAAAATAATTGGAAATACATAAATTAAGAGATAGATAAGTTGAAACTTCTAATATGCTTCATTGACACAATTTTTATTTAAAATCCAAAAACATTCACCTTGAAAAGTAGATGGTCTGCAATCATTCCAGCCACACCTGAGACTGCAATGTTAATTAATTTCTTCCAAGATCTAGTCTCTTCTTCCTGCAAAATTGTTGGCCAAGTATTTCAATGACACAAAAAGCAGACTGGCAAATTTAACTGTCTGATAACATCTAAGAGCCATTAAATTCACATGCACACATGTTTATCCTCTCCCCTCTTTCAAATATCTGAATAAGAAATAATATCAATACATGATTACTGCCGTCAAATTCAATTCATTGTTCATGTTGTGGATCTTTTTTTTATTGAAATTAAATTGTATATAAAAAAGGAAAATAGGAAAGAGAAAAAGATTTACAGAATAACAAGATAATGCAAACTGCACATCAAGTTAAAAATATCAAGAATAGCCCTCCAATTATCATAAATGCCACTGTCACTGCAGCAAGGAAGTATTTCTATTCTTCTCTAGTGATATCATGCTATAAAAGACATTAACTCAGAGTAATTGGTGATCTCAAATTACATGTGAAGATTGAAGACCAACTGTCAAACACAATATAATGAAATAGCAATGAGGGTAGACATTGATTAATTTTGCATTATGACAACTCTGGGAAGCACAATTTTGGCATGGAAGACAACTAATAATATTACTATTACTGGTGCATTTTGGTTATATAATGATGTTTACACAGAAGGTATCCACCTACACCAAACTTAAGGAGTGTCCCAGCATAAGGAATCAAGACAAGTACAGTTAAAGGCAGAGATACACTATGTATATAGCCTAAGTACACACTGTAAAGGAAATTGTGCATTGACATGCAAAATCTGACTTATCTTATGGACAGAGCATCATTTTTGATAGATAAATTTGTTTTGCAATTTCAAAAAAAAAATGCAAATTTTGACTAACATCAGTACTGCTACATCAAACAAATTTCTGCCCCAAATACCTAACAAACCTCTCAGAAAATCCCATAAGCAATCAGTGGAGAGGAACTCACTCACTCACAGAATCATGGACAAAACAAAACCCACAATTTGAATTCAAGACACCATGGACGAAATACATAAGAGAGGGTAAGGGAAACTCAAAGCCCTCAAATCATAGGTAAGGCAAAAGACGCCATAGCACTCAGGCTTACTCTTGGGATCCTGGGTTTACATAAGCTTACTTTTGTGCCAATGAAATTCCAAGCCACGGAGTGCACCTATTGGAGAAAACACAAACATCCATCTGTAAGCTCTAACAACAAAAGGCAACCAATATTAACTTCAAATGCAATACGGAATACATGTGGAATCATCTATCAACTTTTGCTTGAATCACTGAATAGCCAACATCTGCTTAATCTTTTAATTCCAACTTATGACTAAATTCAAATGTAGAGATACAGTTAAAGAGAGTAGTAGAAGTAGTAGTCGACTAATATCTATCACATATTACAAATAATGAAATCATAAATTAAAGACAAACCCCATAACTTCCTAATTTTGAGGAATGCCACATTTTCAACAACTATTGAACCCTAACCATACAGTCCAGTAAGTATTCCAATAAAACTCACTCTCGCACAAACTTTCCCAATAAATAAAAAACAGACATTTGCAGTAACCCTACATCACTATTCCACACACTTGAATAAAGTCAATGTCTTCACATAACCCTCCCCTACTCATCATTCCTCTGCTCTCTACACAAAGCCAAAAGCATGCAAAGAGTTCCCACAAAATACTAATATGCACACAAATAAAATCACTTTAAGTTCCTAAATGATATATGTAAAATCACTTTTAGATTCAAAATCAAAGACAGTGCGTCAAGTTAAATCCATAGCGGAGCAAAAAAACACACTCGAAAGCAGACAAGCCGAAAAGTAAGCAGGAGATAAACATGCATGAACGACAGTTAGATGGAAAAACACACAAAACCTGGTTTTGGTGCTGTTGATGCCGAGCTTCGAAAACGGAGGAGAAAATGAAATGAAGAAGAAATGGATTGACAGAAGAAGAGTGAGGCTAGGGCACGAGGCTAAGACACGGGGTTCTGTTTGAGGAGAATGCGAGGTTTCTAAAATTGGTGGACATTTTGTTTGAAAAATCAAAAACGGTTCAAGGAAAATCGTCTTTGTTAGTGTCCCTACGAAGACGGTTTTCCCATAACCGACTTCAATAAGTTCAACTTAATTACAAAAATGCCACCGACATATTGAATTGAGGCGATATGAAGATGGTTTTTGTAATACCCGACGTTGAATATAAGTTCATATTTACAAGTATGCCACCGTACAATATACGAAAACGGTTTCGATACACCCGTCGTCTTATATGTGTCATCAAAAGCTCTTTTTTTAGTAGTGCAATAAGGTATAATGGGAGATTACTGGCCCAACAATAAAGAAAAATATTACATAGCGTTATGGTCGCCAATAGGTCAAATCAAGTTTCAGTTTTCTTTCTTTCTCATCTAAAGATAATATCCTTTAAGGAGTGATTTGACTGAAGAAAACTAAAGCTTATAAAGAAAGACTAAAGGCTAGAGGATTAAAAATAAATCACTAGTGAAATGGAAACATGTACTTTATTTGTTTCAGATTTCCTGATGAAATAATATGATGCTTTTGGGGTTTTATTGGGTGATAGTTTTCACCATAAGAATTTAGGAATAAATTTCCTATCAATTGGTATCAGAGCCGTATCATATTGCACCTTCTTGCTTATATTGATTTCAATATGGTTTCACGAAATCTTTGTTGTTGGTTGTTCACATTATATGCATATATACCATGAACGATGATTTGCAATGGAAATAGGTGTTGGAAAAGGTTTGTCTTGAAACCGTGATTTGAGGTTGATGTGATCCTCTGGGTTATTGTTATATACAATTGAAAAAACTTATTTGAAAAAGATGTTGTGGGTTTTGCGTCAAAACAATTTGCTGGAACTTTTTTTTCTTTGATTACACAGTGATGCAATTTTATGGTCCAATTTTGACGCTTTATTGTGCATCAATTTTCTAGTGATATACAGATCAAATCTACAATTAGTTTTATGCAAAAAATCTTATTGTTGATGGCATATTGTAGTAATCGTTCACCCATATCACCTATAATTGTGGTTGTAATCAGATTGATGGACGAATCAATCAAATTGAATATTATATGTGAAAAGTGATAAGGTGCATGTGCCTTCAATGCATACGGGTTTTGATTATAATATATATGTGATACTATTTTCTTTTTTTAAAGTTTATATTTTATATAGTTTAAAACTATATATATATATATATATATTTGTTAATGATGAAACTGTATCTGAACTTGAGTTTTTTTAGAAAAATATTTATGGAATTTTTTTGTTTATATTTGAAGATTATTATTGTAAGTAATTAAATAATAATTTGTTATCAGGAATGATATTCAATTCATTATGATAAAGTTTGGATAATTTTATTATAATCTCATTCAGAAAATTGAGAGCAATAAAATTAAAGAACTTAAACATTTAATTAAATAAAATAAACCTTTGGTTTATTTTTTTATTTAATTATTATTGATTTGAATTGTCTTGTATTTCATAATACATTAATTGAAACAATATTGTTGTCTAAGTAACCTCTATTGTGAATAATACCTTATTATGAAGTATAAAGATGAGTATATTTGTTATTTATGTGAATAATCATCGGTCCAAAGGAAGATTATTATTTGGCCAATAATATATATACATGTGGTGATAAATATGTGACGATTATAAAGATTTTCATGTAAGCAGTAGTCAGCCCAAAGGAAGACTATAGCTTGACAGGATTTATTGTTAATGTTTGATTGTTGTGTTGAGAGTACCACTTATAAATTGATATTTTGGTCCAAAGATCAAATGTTAATGTTGTTCTAGGTGTCTTGTAAATGGACCCACGTTGGTTTGGATTGTTTGTTAATTTCATGTATATGCATTTTATTTTAATTATGCATTTGGTATGACATGGATGTTAAACATGTTATCTTATTTGTTCTCTATACAGTTTCTACTAGTGCTGTTAATTGTGTTGCTCAAGTGAATGTGATTGCTTTGTTGAATGGGATGAACTTTAAATTATGGAAAGAAAATGTGGAAATTGTTCTTGGTTGCATGGATCTAGACCTTGTGCTAAGGATGGAGAAACCCACTTCCACTCCGGAAAATCCAAATTTGGATTACATAGAGAAGTGGGAGCGCTCTAATCGCATGAGTCTGATAATCATGAAACACTTCATTCTGGAGGTGTTTCGAGGCTCTATTACTGAAAGCACTATTGCTAGGAAGTTCCTCAAAGAGATTGAGCAATACATTGTTAAAAATGAAAAGGTAGAAACGAGTAATACATTAGCAAAACTCATAACCATGAAGTATAAAGGAAAAGGGAACATAAGGGAGTACATTATTGCAATGTTCTAATCTTTCTGAAAAACTCAAGGCACTAAAGTTAGAGCTATCTGATGATTTTCTTGTGCACTTGGTCTCATTTATCTTCCTACACAATACAGTCAATTTGTAGTGAGTTACAATACACAAAACGATAAATGGACTCTCAATGAACTCATTGTTCACTATGTGCAAAAAGAAGAAAGGCTTCAGCGAGAAAAGACTGGTAGTACTCACTTGGCATCAACCTCTCATAATAAGAAAAAGAAGAGAGCTAAGGACACTACAGATGAATCATCCATGCTACAAAAGCAAAAGAAGCAGGATAAGGAATTTACCTGCTATTTTTGCAAAAAGAGTGTGTAAACAATAGTGAACACACACACAATAACCAAGAGGGGGATGAATTAGTTAAAACAGAGTCTTTAAAGATTCTTTTTTAAAACGAATTTAGGATCTTTATCACAATAAGAATGCTTCAATCAATCAAATCGCTCAGTTCAAGAATACAATTACTAAAAACATCAATTGTTGAGTAATAAAAGATTTTACCAAAAGAATCACAGATTAAGATAACAAGAGATTAAGGAATAGAGATCAACACAAGATCTTATATTGGTTCACCTCTCAACATAGAGGCTACATCTAGTTTCTTCCAATCAACACTAGGTTAGAGTTCCACTAACTCAAATTTTGTTCTTTACAAGCTTTTACAACTGATCACCTTTATCAAACCTAGATAAAGAAATAGAAATCTAAACCCTATAGACTTCTAATGACCAAGAACCAGAGAACACTACTCTGTTCTTCCCTTTAGGGAACCCTACTCTAGGAAAAGCTTTAAAAAGCCTCTTTGGTCTAAGAACTTACAAGAAATAAAAGTAAACAAACAAATCACTGCAAGAGTTTAAGAGAGATACAACCTTATGATCCTCAGATGATGAATGAATGAATATTACCAAACAATCTCAGGTTGAATGAATGCAATTCTTGAAATCAGCTCTCGTTGACAAAGTCTTGATAAATCTTGTTCAAACCAACATGACCAGTGATGCATAAGTTTTGGGTTTTGAAACAAGATCAATGTAACTCAGAATATCTCTTCTCAAACTGTGAGAGCTTTTGTAAGTAATGAGTATTTTGAAAAATTAAGTTCTATTCAAAACAAAAGACTCAACAGCTTTTATAGAAAACATTTGTAACCAAATGTAATTGATTAAATCGTCATGTAATCGATTAAATTAGAACCATGTAATTGATTATTTTGCCAAATAATCGATTAAAATGTTCTTAGCACAACCTGAGAAATGAAACGATCAAATTAATCGATTAATCCGAGTCATAATCAATTAAAGTAGTCATGGCATATTCAGATTTAAGTTGATGTAATAGATTACTTAGAATGGTAATCGATTAAAGCAGTTAAACATGTTTTGAGTTTCTACATTGTGTAATCAATTACGACTTTCCTGTAATCGATTAATCTGTTCCTCATGGCTTATGTAATCAATTACAAATGTTGGTAATCGATTAAAGCAATGCTAAAATGAGTTTTCCAAAACTCAATCATGAGAAATCAATTTCTTTATGTCTACATGAAAACCTTTATGTTTTAGTGAAATCATGTATGCATGTCAATGATCATGTTTATGAAATGAAAGGATCATAAGATAAGCCTCTTAAACACTTAACAAATTACAAATGTCTTGGCATGTGAAAAGCTAAAACTTTCTTCTAAGGCACAGGCTTCATCCTTGATTTGATCTTCTTCCAGTTCCCCCTATATCCAACAGAGTGGACACATGAAGAAACAATGTTCCCAGTATGTTATATGGCGTGAAAAGAAAGGTAAGACTCTCGCTTTTGTTTGTTCTAAAGTTAATTTAGCTTTTGTACCTAAAGATATCTGGTGGGTAGATTCTGGTGCTACTACTCACATAAGTATGTCTATGCAAGATTGCTTGTGGAGCCGACCGCCAAATGATGCTGAAAGATACATCTTTGTGAGCGATGGAAAAAATGTTTTAGTAGAAGCTATTGGGAAACTTAGATTATTATTAAAAACTGGTGTTTATTTAGATTTAATTAAGACTTATGTTGCACCATCATTTAGACGAAATTTGGTTTCAATTTCTAGTTTGGACAAATATGGTTATTTTTGTTCCTTTGGAAATAATAAAGTTAGTCTTTCTCTAAATTCAAATGTTATTGGTACTGGTTCTTTAATTGATAATCTTTATCTGCTTGATACTATTACTTTTAATAACAAAATTTTGCACTTTAGCTCGCAAGGTACAAAGCGAAAATTAAATGAGAATTCTACTACTCTTTGGCACAAGCGCCTAGGTCATATCTCTAAATTGAGAATTAAGAGGCTTATGGATGATGGAATTCTTGGATCCCTTGATATGAATGATTTTTAAGTTTGTATTGAATTTATTAAGGGAAACACACAAACATAAAGAAACTAGGTGCCATTAGAGCCACTGATGTCTTAAAACTAATTCATATGGATATTTGTGGGTCATTCACTACTGCCTCTTGGAATGGTCAACAATATTTTATTACATTCATAGATGACTATTCAAGATATGGTTACCTATACTTGACTCATGAGAAGTCACAATCTCTAGATATGTTCATACAATATAAAGCCGAAGTTGAACTTTAACTAGGCAAGAAAATTAAGGCTATTAGATTTGACCGTAGTGGTGAGTATTATGGTAGATCTGATGGATCAGGAGAAAAACGTCCAAGACCCTTTGCTAACTTCCTAAAGGAATGTGGAATTGTCCCGCAATATACAATGTTAGGAAAACATATAAGGCAGTGACCAAAACCCTTTATGAGCTCTGGACATGAAATAAACCTAGCATAAGGAATTTACATATTTGGGGTTGTCCAGCTGAAACATGGCCTTACAAGCCTAATGAAAGAAAGTTGGACTCAAGATCTATTAGCTGTTATTTTGTTGGATATGCTAAACGCTCTCAAGGCTTCAAGTTTTATGATCCCACTACGAGATCCTTCTTTGAGACGAGAAATGTGAGATTCCTTGAGGATGTTGACTTTGAAGGGGAAGATAAAGTAAGAAATGTTGTTTTGAGGAAGAGAATTTTGTTTCTTTTCCTGACGTTGTCATCATTCAAGATGCAACTCTAGTACAAACAATTAATGATCAGGATCTTATTCCTGACATCAGTCCAGAACAAGATAACAATGAAATTTTCCCAATAATACATATGAAATAAAGTCAACAACCTCAAGAAGTGACATTAAGAAGATCCACTAGAGATAGGAGAAGTGCAATTTCAGATGATTATATTATTTTACTCTAAGAGCATGATAATATTTTAGGCTTAAAGGAATATGACCCAATCAACTTCCAACAAGTCTTAGAAAGTTATAAAGCTCATAAATGGATCGATGCCATGAAGGATGAGATGAAATCCATGAAAAAAAATGACGTTTGGTATCTTGTCAAGTTACCTGAAGGTGTGAAATCTATTGGCTGTAAATGGATATTTAAGACCAAAAGGATTCAAAATGTAATATTGAAATATATAAGGCTTGTCTTGTCGTTAAGGGTTTCACACAAAAGAAAGGCATAAACTATAAAGAGACTTTCTGTCTGGTTTCTTCAAAAGACTTTTAGGACAATTATGGCACTTGCGGCTCATTTTGACTTAGAGCTACATCAGATGGATGTTAAGATAGCATTTCTCAATGGCAACATTGATGAGAAAATTTATATGACCAAGCTAGAAAACTTTATTTTTGAAGATTCAAAGTTTATGGTTTGTAAGTTAAAGAAATCCATCTATGGTCTCAAACAAACTTCTCGTCAATCGTATCCTAAGTTTCATCAAGTTATAATCTCTTATGATTTCAAGGTGAACATGGTGGAAGATTGTGTGTATCATAAATTTATCTTCCTAATTTTATATGTCGATGATATATTACTTGCCAGTAGCGATATAGGCTTATTGCACAAAACCAAAAAATTTCTCACTAAGAATTTTGAGATGAAAGATCTTGGTGACGCCTCTTCTGTATTAGGAACACAGATACTCTAAGATCGTTCTCGAGGTATCCTTGGGTTGTCACAAAAGAGCTATATTGAAAAGATTTTGGAAAGATTTGGCATGAAATATTGTGCATCAGGTGATATGCCCATATCTAAAAGAAGTAAATTTAATCTCGAACAATGCCCAAAGAATAAACTTGAGACAATGGAAATGGAAAAGATTCCCTATGCATCAGCTGTAGGAAGTCTAATGTATGCTCAAGTTTGCACTCGTCCTGACATAGCATTCATAGTGGGAGTATTGGGCAGATACTTGAGTAACCTAGAGATGGATCATTGTAAAGCAGCTAAAAGGGTTATGCATTATTTAAAGAGAACAAAAGATTACATACTTACATATCAGAGGTCAGTTGAATTAGAGATCATCGAGTATAATAACTTTGATTTGTTGGATTTAAAGGAAGCTGCAAGAAGATTGAAGCAAGGATGGCTTGGAGTTTTTGCTTTTCACATGCCCAATCAAGTTTGAAGGCATTTGTAATTGTCTAAGTGGCTCAAGTACATTTCCTTGTGATCTTTCATTGCATTTGCATTCTTATCCTCATGCATACATACTTTTGATTAATGAACAAAAACTACTCAAATGATTCTACAAGAATTCAAGTTCTCATGGCTAAGTTTTTGGAAAAAGTAAAACTTACTGCTTTAATCGATTACACAGTGTTTTAATCGATTAAATGTCTTTGTTCTAAATCTGGAAAAGCCTTGAAGAACAGTTTAATCGATTACAGGCTTCTTGTAATCGATTACATTATGTAATATGAAAATCATGCATTGCTGCTTTAATCGATTACCATGAATCGTAATCGATTACACAGGCTATTTTCATATTCTGAGCTTTGTTGGCTTAATCGATTACCAGTATCATGTAGTCGATTATTATTCATTGTTTCACATTCAATACAGTCTGCTTTAATCGATTACACTGCGTATTAATCGATTATCTTGTTCATAAAAACATTTCCAGAAAGCTCAAGAACATATTAATCGATTATATGGTATTTTAATCGATTACATATGGCAAAATAATCGATTACACCAGTGAATTAATCGATTATTTTCAGTTAAATCAATTTTATATAAAGCTTTGTGGGTCAGCTTTTTATAAATAGACCTTGTACAAATTGTTCTATATACATGAGTGACTTACCCAAAAGACACCAAGCTTTTTAAGAGTTCAAGAGACTGATTACTGAGTGAAAACCACATCTTGTGAAGATCAAGATTTCTGAGTTTTCTAATGAAGATGTGTTGAAGAAAAGAAGTTTTCAAGATATTGATTCTAAGCATTAGAATTCATACAACCTGAAATGTGTGGTAATCCCAATTCATTTTCATTCATTCATACATGAAGGATCACAGGTTATGTTTATCTTCAATCTTTCTTTTCAAGAGTTTGTGATATTTGTAATTCTTTTGTGATAAGTCAATTTTATTCTACCAAGCATTCTGGAGAAGGGTTCTCTAGAGGATAGAACAGAGTAGTGTTCTCTGGTTCTTGGTCTTAGAAATCTACAGGGTTTAGATTTTGATTCTTTGTCAGGGTTTGACAAGGGAGACCTATTGTAAATTTGCTTGTAAAGAATATTTTGATTTAGTGGATTCTCAGACCTAGTGTTGGTTGGAAGACACTGGATGTAGCCTCCAAGTTTGTGAGGTGAACCAGTATAAAATTGCTGAGTCTTTTTACTAAATTTTGTACTTCTCTCATTGTTTGTGTTTGGATAATCAATATATTATCAACAATACAAAGTTTCTGGCATTACTTGCATAACAAGATTGATCTTTGTTAAAAGAAAAGTTCTGGTTTAAAAAAGGGTTTTAAGTGATACGATCCAGATAACAAATTCCGCAAATTGTTTCAAGTAAAATTTTAAATATCTATTTTAAACCAATTCACCCCCCCTCTCTTGGTTCATTTGAAGACTGTTCATTGTTATTTTCATGATTTTGCTGGATTCCAAGATAGTAAAAGATCCATATCAGGTTATGTCTACATGTTGGCTGTAGGAGCTATTTCTTGGAAGAGTGTTGAGCAGACACTTGTAGCTTCCTTTACTATGACCGCTGAATTTGTAGCTTGTTTTGAGGCATCAAACCTTGGGGTATGGCTGCAAAATTTTGTCATAGGGCTTCGTATAGTAAGTAATGTTGAAAGACCGCTAAAGATTTATGGTGATAATAAGTCAGTAGTGTTGTACTCCAACAATAACAGAAGCTCTTCAAAATCAAAGCACATAGATATAAAGTTTCTGGTTGTTAAAAAAAGAGTTTAAAGTGGTCAGATTTCCATATAACACACAGGGACAAAATTCATGCTTGCAGATCCGCTTTCTAAAGGCTTAGTGCCTAAGGTCTTTCGCGAGCATACTGCTCATATGGGTGTTGTTTAGTTTGATGACACTATGGTTTAGTGAGAGTTCTTTATGTTGGTGTTCTATGTAAAAATGTTTATATGTTTATTTTCTGCAGAATAAATATTTTGATGTTATTTTCCCTCTGAATGTGTATATTTTGTACTTGCACTTCTGCTTTGTGTATGCAGAAAATTAAGGATTGATCGCATAAGGACTAGAGAAGGACCAGTTGAAAATAGGCATGGTAGAGATCACATTCAATGCAATTTCCATGCCACTCATCCTACTTGATCTATGTCATTGAATATATTGGTGTGATCATCATGGAAGGTTTAGTTACGCCTAACAGTGACAAAAGCCACCATGATCTCATATTGATATAAGAGATGAACCAGATTGTATTTGAGGAGGAATCTAAGGATAAATAGCATACAGTTGCGCACTAAGGATATATGATATAATTATCTCAGGTCAATATGTAACCCAAGTGGGAGATTGTCAGGAAATGAAATTTCCTAACATTATTATGAGCTACATATTGTATTTAATAATTATATTATGCTATTTAATATATATTGGATAAATTAAAGTGATCAATTAAATATGCCCAAATAGATTCCTAAGTAAATATGAGATAAATGGGTGGATTCCAGTGTTGGACCAATTAGGTATAATGGGAGCTTACTTGACCAACAAAAAAGAAAAACACTATATAGGATTATGGTCCCTAATAGGTCAAATCAAGTTTCACTTTTCTTTCTTTCCCATCTAGAGAGAAGACCCTCTAAGGATACCAGTGTTGGGCCAATTAGGTATAATGAGAGCTTACTCGTCCAACAAAAAAGAAAAACACTATATAGGGTTATGGTTCCCAATAGGTCGAATCAAGTTTCAGTTTTCTTTCTTTCCCATCGAGAGAGAATACTCACTAAGGATACTAGTGTTGAGTCAATTAGGTATAATGGGAGCTTACTCACCCAACAAAAAAGAAAAACACTATATAGGGTTATGTCCCCAATAGGTCAATTCAAGTTTCAGTTTTCTTTCTTTCCCATCTAGAGAGAATACCCTTTAAGGAGTAATTTGACTGATGAAGACTAAAGCATAAGGAAAGGCTAAAGATTAGAAGATTAACGATAAATCATTGCTGCAATGGAAATAGGTACGCTTTATTTTTTTTAAGATTTCTTGATGAACAAATACAATGCTTATGTGTTTTATTAGGAAATGGTTTTAACCATAAGGATTTAGGAATAAATTTCCTATTAAATGACTCAACCAAAATCCCAAATTTTCTTAGCAAAAGATGTTGTGAAATCTTCTCAGCACAACCACAATGAAAAGCACATTGAAAGTAGCACACAACATCTTTTGCGCAAATTTTCGTCTGTGGGAAGCCTATTATGGACAAGCCTCCAAAAGGGAAAAGCATGTAGAGGAATTGATGTTTTCAAATTAACTTCCTCCATGAAAACTGAACTGGCGACTAAAGTGGCAACCTAGGTAGTCACTAACTTTGTCGTAATTTGGTTAAACTCTTCAAAAAGTAATTTGGGAAAATTGGTGACTAATTTGACTACCGTTTTGTTAATTGGGTCATCTACTGATTCCATTTCAGTCGCTAACACTCAAGAATAGTAAACGAATTTTTTCGATCACTGATTAACAAAAACTTTTTGTTACTTAACTAATGATTGACCAAGGTTCAATAAGACTCAAACATAAACCCGATGACTGATCTAGACCCATTAAGGCTCAAGCATACCACTAGCAACTAATTGATTTTTTTAGTTACTATTTACTTATTTTCTTGTAGTGAAAGTAACACATTTAACTATTTCAAAACCTCTCTCACTCTCTCATCCAATAATAGTTCCAAGCCATGTATGTCAAGCATCTTGTACTAAGAAATTTCAAACAATCAACACATCACAATGGTTCCATTTATCCCAATCAATGATTCAAACAAAGTTCATATATAACAAACAAAAAATTAACAAAATTTTAGGAACCAAAATTTCAAATGGCCAAATTCTCTTTCCTACCATGTACATATAGGTTCTTATCTGAATTGAAAGTTACATACACATCAAAGTACATACTACAAAGTTTGTAGTGATTCATTACATAATTATTTTAAAAAAAAATGAAAAAAGGAACCCTAAATCAAAATCATATAATTGATAAAATTAACATCATCGTGGACCTATGCAAGAAGAAGGTCACAAATCTTGTCAAGCCGTTGAGCAAACTACAAGAATGCAGGGATTTAGTTGTCAGCTTATAGCGGACGCAATTAGAGGCGACTTTGCTGACTCTTAGCGGACACTAAAGTTATTTTAATTCATTTACTATTTATTTTACAAAAATAATTTATATGCATCGAACAAGCTTGCACTTAATAATTTTATTTTTTTTAATTTTTTTATTATACGTGTCAGCTAATCCGGTGCTATGTAAATTTATTTTTTAATTTTATTCATCTAACGACTTGTTTCTTCCCTTGTACATGTGTTGTTCGTCAATGCGACCCACTATTGTCCTTATTCTTTTCTGAATAAGTCCTAAGTCTTGGGATTCTAAACATAATACAAAAGGGCAAGTTGCAGCAGATCTCTGGGTCCAGTGGGTCTATCTTCCCCACCAGTCATGTTTTTTTTTTTTGCTAATGACATAATGATTTCCATCAGGGTAATAAGGCTACAAATCTTTGGCTATGCTAGAATATATTTTTGGATAAGTCTTAGTCAGCGAGCTTGGCCAAGAAGTTGTTGGGAAAAACTTTATACACCCAAAAAAAAAACTCATACACCATTTCGGAACAGTAAGTTTCCAAAAATACCCTCAATTTTATTACGCTTTGTAACACCCCTTACATGCACCGGGGTAATTACCACGCATAATCATCCGTTACAGATATAACACATCAGAGATTAAGCAGTTTTGGAAGCAATTAACAAAAGGCATCATCAAATGCTGTAACATACATGCTTTTACATTATAATATGGTGTTTATACATAACTTTCTGTACAAGTACAAAACTGTACATAAAATTCCCCCTCAGGGTACAACAAAATTTAAACCAAAGGCTAATACAAAAGCCTGAGCCACATGCTCATATCATCTAGCCTAAGGTTTCTAAACAGTGCTATCCCTGCATAGGCTTCTTGCCTTGGGATCTGTCCGCTCCTCCTGAGGATTCACCTGCAAAACATAGCCCCACACAAGGGGTGAGATATAAAATCTCAGTAAACT
>PYAF01005475.1:187093-227481 GCA_007407185.1 Glycine tomentella
TTATTGAGAAGTATCAAGAAATGGGGACACTTGGAAGGTGGAGAAATGTTAGCCAATAAGGTGGAACCACAAGGAAAGTTAACAATGATAATTTAGTAAGATATTTGCACTAATCAAGGAGCAAGAACCGAAATAAGCTCAGCCCAAGAGGGAGTCTACGTGAAATAAGGAAGAGAAAAGGAGAAGAATGTAGAAACAACTACTTGGAAGCAAAAGAATGGCTAGCCAATGGAAGAAAGCCAAGTAAAAAGCTAGGTAATCATAAGGCTTTAAAGATATTTGTAGAAAAGCTAATTCACCTAGCCTATAAAAGGTGAAGGAAACCAGAATTTTTGGCCTGTCCTAAGGAGCTTAGCGGTGCAAGAATATACACCAAAAGCCTTCCATTTTAATTCCTTTCTAAAGCACCTTCTACTTAAAACAAAATCAAAAAACCTTTCACCCTTAAGTTCCACGTGAAGACCCAATAATTCTAGGAGCAAGGCTATTTAATTTCAAGGAAGAAAGGCTGACCAAAGAGCAAGGGAAACAAGGTATGGGGAGTTTATGTTGAGCTTAGTTTGAATAATAATTCTTGTTTGATTTTATTTTGCCTTCAAGACTAGGTGTTTGATGAAATGTCTCAAGAAGCTTGAATGACTACTTGACTAAGTAACTTGATTCTAAATTAAATAACTAATGGTTGGATGAATAACCTGAACTAAATTCAATAAGGAAGAGTAAGAAGTAACCTAAAATTAGTGGTAGTATGATTATCTTAAATAAATTAGTTGTTTAGAATTTACCACATTAATTGACAAGAGCAGGCATGAGGGGAGATGATAATAAGTCCAAAAGCAAGAGCACCTATATTCAGTAGTAGGTGAAAGCCCTTAGGATCTGAGACAGGAAGAAGAAGAACAAGAAAAATGCAGATTAGAGAGAAAAGGGTGAAGAGCACTTGACAGAGAAAAGGGGGAGAAAAAAAGGAATCATCAACTTGAGAATTGCATATCTTATATTAGCAGTAGACAGATTATAAATTAATTGTTAATCCATCTAACAAGCAACCAAGAATCTGGTTTTGTTCCATATAACAAAGTCAAGGTGTACCACAATTATCCTAGTCACATATTTTAAACATTATTGTGCTTTAAACCAATCTCAAGAGGAATTATACTTGCATAACGAAACCTAGCAGCCCGTCGGAGATCAGGAATTCCATCTTTTTCTCGCATTTCATGCAGAAAAAAATGAGCAGTAACTCCATTGGTCAAAATATCAAAATAGTTAGCCAAACAAATGCAAAAAGATAGGAAAACTTCCAAAATATGAGGAAAGCATAGTTCGAGGTTGGAAGAAGTGTTGAACAAAAATAGAATGGGTATCAAAACACAGGGGATAGTCAGACTTTACCTTCACAAATTATACAAATGTTTTCCTAGTATGAATAAAAGCCAGAAAAATTAATCATAACTTGCCTCAGAGCGAACATCAATAAGTGTAGCATTTGCGTCCTCAGCCAAAAGCTCGAAAGACAAATCTCCTGAGTAACCTCCATATGTCCACAACCAATAAAAGGCGCTGCATATGTATGCAATCTATTACAGAGTGTTTTTGTGATGGAAATTTTATTCTTCAATAGATTAATAACAAAAATTTACTTTTGAGGAAGGAGAAATTCACATAGCATTATGTAGCTGAAGAGCCTACAAGAACAACAAATGGAGTCATTCGGTCATTTGGATCCAAGCCAAGATTCTTCTCCAATGAATAAACAACCATGTATATCTGCCAATGGAGCATAAATTGTCACAATACATAAATAGACTAGAAACAGCTAACAAATTTAGAATGTTTGTGAAATAAAACAGCAAATTGAGAGCATGGATTTAGAATATTTCAACCACCAATAAGAACAAGGAACTTTTTAGGCAAAGCTGATGAAAAGGCACCCATGAAGAAGATGATTTGACTCAACTTATTAGATAATTCAAATCAAGTTCAAACAAACATTAACCAATATGAGATTTCAAGGGAAGTTAAGACTTAGAATCAGGTAAAGTTGAGTAAAGTATCTAATTGAAACTTCTATTATTCCGTAAAATTTTACCCTTTGAGTTGCAGACCCAACAGGCCTCAAGATTTCTGTTGCTTTATCTTCATATACATTGACTGTATCCCTAATTCCTGCGAGAAGGAGCTCCTTGGCTGAGCCATATAAGTAGACAACATAGGAAGCCCTTGCCAACCTAAACTCAACCAAGCAAACAAAAGCACATAATATACTTCATAACAAAAAAACAAAACAAAATATAAGAGCTTTCATACCAAATAAAGACATAAGAAAAACAAAAGAAAATGCATATTTCCATGAACCCATTAAAAGAAAAAACAAAAATTGACCATGTTGAAGACAAATCCAAAAGCTTACCTCGTATCAGGCATAACCAAGTGGTAGCACTATGCCACCTTTGTGTTTCTATTATACCTAAATAAAACAGAAAATTGAAGGTCGTTCACGTCGACAAAGGCCTTGGAATCGCGTGGCTCCTCCTCCTTCTCGAGATCCGCGACTACGACGGGGGCTTTCATGGAATCGACGCCCATAAAGGAATCTGTTGTGGAAAAGATAGATTTGGAGGTGTGGTTCACCGTCCTGATGGACACATCGACCCTAAGCTGTCCACACACATCCCATTTAAGGCACTAGCCAATCAGTACATCGATCCCATGCCACCATTGAGTAAGTGAACTGCGAGAGAGAAAGAGAAAAGAGAAACTGAACGGTGAGAGAAAGAAAAGACAAAGCCAAATGTGAGAAAGAAAGAGAAGAGGAACTGAAACGGTGAGAGAGAAAGAGAAGGCGTAAATAGCAGTTTCCGTTTTTTTATTCAAATTTTGAAAAAAAAATATGATGAGAGAGAAAAAGAAGGGATAAATGGGAACAGATTTCAAAGACGGTTATGTTTAAAACCGTCGTCGTTTTTTCCTTTTATTTACAACTTTGCCACCGCCCATTTTTCGAAGACAGTTTTGTTGTAACTGTCGTTGGTCCGTGGAATGCTGTCTTTGTAGTAGTGCTAGCCACAACAACTTTAATTATTTAAATTATATATTAAGAGTCTCTATATCACATAAGGTAAATAATATTAATTATAATTAATCATATAATATAATATAGTAGATATTATCCCACAGGAATTTCTATTATATTTTTGTATGATTAATTAGGATAAGATATTAAATTATATTTTTTTTATTTGTCCACAGGGATCAAGAAATATAACTTGATAGTTTTATCATAATGTTTATGTGAATTTAATTGAATTAAAATTTCAGCCCACAGGCAAATTTTATGTCGCTAAATTCATAATTTTATAAGCATGACTTACATTGGTAAAGCATGATACATTATTTTTGTCTCAAATTTTAATGATAAGCATATATGTTGAATTATTTTGCAACTATACAACCTATTAATACAATTGTTGTCCCAGAATTGAGAGGAGATTATTTTTTCTATCTGGAAGGAAAAGATTTTGCTGACGTTAGGGTATATGAACATTGATTATACTATCTTGAAAGTTGAGCCACCAACAATTATAGAGAACGGTGAACCACAAGAGATGGATCTGTATGAATATTGGAAAGATCCAACTGACTTTGTGTGATGTTCATTAAGACTAAAATACAGGCTGATATTAAGGGCTCAGTTGAACAGTATGACAACGTGAAAGTGTTCCTGAAGTACATTGATGAACAATTTGAGACTTCAGGGAAGGCATTGGCCAATACCTTAATAATGAAAATTTCTTCCATGAAACTCAATACTCTGAGGGGTGTGCGTGAGCACATCATGCATATAAGGGACATTGCAGCTCAACTAAAAACTCTAGAGGTGGACATGTCTGACTCTTTTCTGGTGCATTTTATTCTGAATACTCTCCCAACACCATATGGTCCCTTTAAAATATCTGACAACACATAAAGATAAATGGTCTATTAATGAACTCATGACCATGTGTGTTCAGGAAGAGGGGAGGTTGCAGTTGGAACAAGGAGAGAGTTCTCTTATGATGACTGAAAGGAAGGATAATAAGAAAGGCCATAAGAACAAGGGAAGTGGTAAAATACCACCTCAAGCTGGAATTAAGAAATAATTCAGGTGTTTCTTCTATAAAAAGAAGGGGCACATGAAGAAAGACGGTCCTAAGTTCAAGCTATGGTTTGGAAAAGAAACGTATGACTACCTATTTAGTTTGTTATGAATCTAATATGATTAATTATAACACATGGTGGATTGATTTGCAATATGGTCTTTTCTATATTAATTTGCAAAATGATACCACTTATGATGTTGTGCATGTTAATATTGGCACAAAACGATGTGTTATGAATGAAGATTTCTCTATGTTGTGGCACCTAACATTAGGACACATCTCTATCGAGAGAATTAAGATATTGGTAAATAAAAGGGTACTTAGTGCTTTGGATTTTGCTGATTTTGATACTTGTATAGATTGCATTAAGGGTAAGCAAACTAACAAGTCTAAGAAGGTGCAAAGAGGAGCTCAAATCTATTAGAAATCATACATACAGATAATTTTTTGTCCAGACATGGACGCAAGTAGTCTGAAATAATTTATCACCTTCATAGACGATTATTCACGATATATGTATCTCTACTTACTTCATTCTAAAGATTAAGCTTTAGATGCCTTTAAAGTTTTTAAGGCCGAAGTGGAGAAACAATGTGGAAAGCAAATTAAGTTCATGAAATCTGATAGAGGTGATGAATATTATGGTAGATACACCGAGAATGGACAAGCACCTGATCTATTTGTGAAATTTCTTCAAGAACATGGGATTGTTGCCCAGTACACTATGACTGGTTCTCCGGATCAGAAAATACACTATGCCTGGTTCTCCGAATCAGAAAGGTGTGGCAAAAAGAAGAAACCAAACCTTAATTGACATAGTGCAAAGTATGCTTAGTATTTCCAAGCTTCCTAAGTCATTATGGACTGCAGCACTAAAGACGGCAGTGTACATATTGAATCGAGTTCCAATTAAGGTTGTCCCAAAGACACCATTTAAGTAATTTAAGAGTTGAAAATTGAGTTTGCGACAAGTACACATTTGGGGATGCCCGTCTGAAGTGAGAATCTATAACCCACAAGAAAATAAGCTTGACCCAAGGACCATTAGTGGATACTTCATTGAATATGCTAAAAAGTCTAAGGGATACAACTTGTATTGTCCATTTCAAAGTACAAGGATTGTGGAATCAAGAAATATTGAATTTCTTAAGAATGACTTAATTAGTGGGAGCGATCAATCCAGAGATTTTGTTTCTGAGAAAGATCATTCAGTTACTCAACCATCCACTTCAAATCTTAGATTGGTTGTTATTAACAATACCCTTCCAGCTCAACCGGGTGTTGTGCAACCTATCATTCAAGATCCACAATCTGCTGATAATCTAGTTGATCAAGTTGTTCATGAGGAGTAAGAAGAAATTGTTGATCAACCAATTGAACAACAAGTTCCTCAAGAAGATAATGAAACAACATTAAGGAGATCTACTAGAATAAAGAAATCAGCTATACTGAGTGACTTTGTTGTGTATCTACAGGAATCTGACTATACTATTAGAGCTGAAAATGATCCTGAAATGTTTTCACAAGCCATGAGTTCTAAAGAATCAAACTTGCGGTATGATGCTATGAAAGATGAGATGAATTCTAGGGCATCGAATGAAGTATGGGGTCTTGTTCAGTTGCTTGATGGTGCAAAAGCCATTGGATGTAAATGAGTCTTTCTAAGAAATACTCATTTAGGCAACATTGAAAGATATAAAGCAAGACTCATAGCCAAGGGATTTAATCAAAAGGAAGGAATCAACTACAAGGAGACACTCTCTTATGTCTAAGTAAGATTCTCTTCGCATCATTCTGGCACTAGTTGCACATTTTGACTTAGAGTTGCAACAAATAAATGTGAAAATGGGTTTTCTCAATGGAGACATAGAGGAAGAGGTTTATATGAAACAACGTGAAGGATTCTCCTCTATTGAGGATGACCAATTGGTATGCAAGCTTAAGAAATCTATATATGAAACAAGTCTCCCGTCAGTGGTACTTAAAATTTCATGATGTTATTTCTTCATTTGGTTTTGTAGAAAATGTCATGAATCATTGTATATATCATAAGATCAGTGGGAGCAAAATTTGTTTCCTTATTTTATATGTAGATGATATTTTATTTGCAACCAATGACAAGGGTTTACTATATGAGGTTAAACAATTTCTTTAAGAACTTTGATAAAAAGGAAATGGGTGATGCCTCTTATGTTATTGGCATCAAGAGACAAAGTAAGAGGTGTTCTTGGTTTGTCTCAAGAGACCTATATTGACAAAGTTTTGGAAAGATTTAGAATGAGTGATTGTTCAACAAGTATAGCTCCTATTATGAAGGGTGACAGGTTTAATTTAAACCAATACCCGAAAAATAATCTTGAGCGGGAACAAATGAAGAACATTCCTTATGCTTCAACTGTTGAAAGCCTTATGTATGCTCAGGTCTACACAAGACCTGATATTGCCTTTGCGTTTGGAGTGTTAAGGAGATATCAAAGTAACCCAGGTTTAGACCACTGAAAAGTTGCAAAGAAAGTGATAAAATACCTTTAGGAAACTAAGGATTATATGCTTATGCACAGACGGACTAGCAATTTAGAAGTGATTGACTACTCAAATTCAGACTACACTGGCTGCGTTGATTCAAGAAAATCGACTCTGGGATATATTTTTATGCTAGTCAATGGAGCTGTGTCTTGGAGAAGTATCAGGCAGACCTTAATTGACTGCTACTTCCACTATAGAGATTAAGTTCGTTTCTTTTTTAAGGCTACCTTACATGGTGTATGAATAAGGAGTTTCATTTCTGGGCTTAGAGTTATGGATTCCATTTCTAAGTCATTGAAGATATACTGTAATAATTCAGATGCTGTTTATATGGCTAAGAATAACAAAATTTGTAGTCGAAGCAAGGACATCGACATTAAGTATCTAGCCATACGAGAACGTGCTAAAGATAATAAAGTGGTTATTGAGCACATTAGCACTGAACTAATGATTGTCGATCCTTTAGGGCATGCCACCATTCAAATTTAAGGATCATTTGGAAAGGATGAGACTTAGTTCTCATATATGATTTTCATTGTAAGAATGATATTAAGAAACTCTATTGTGATGTTTTTCATTCAGTTTATGCGCATCTACAGTTATTTATTCTGAGAAACATCAATTAAGTTTGGACCTAAAATAAACATTGGGTTTATTCATTAAGTTGTATGGGCTTAAGAAATATAATGCAATGTAATACATGGAAGGTACTACTCGCGTATATATTAGAGGAACTATCGCCATGATTCATGTATTTTATTTCTAACTAAAGTATATGATCAGATATGTGGACCAAGTGGGAGAATGTTGGTTTATTTTGATTGACTAAATCAAAACCACAGAAGGTGGTCCACTCACCTTATCTTCTTAGGATTAAGTTGTTGCTAAACTTATCAGTTAATCTTATCCCTTATCTTTTTCGCAACTAAGCCCACGTTTTATGCATATCAAAAACAATCTCTTTGATGGGAAGAGATTATAAAAGGAGATGTGCACCATGGCCAAGGTCCCTGTGCTTGCTATCTAAAAATCTCAATACACCATCAGTGAGTGATAGTGAAAGCATAGAAGATCCTTAAGCCAAAATTCATATTAGTTTGGATACCTATAAACTGTTTACAGATCATTTGACTTATGGACAACTGCAAATTCATCTTGGGAGCAAACAAGAATAGCAATGGCCGGAGGTATTTATGATCTTAATTTTTTTCGCACTTAATCTAATTGCTTATGTTAATTTGTGTATAAGCATGATTAGATTATTTAGTTTTTCTTACATCAGTGACCTCAACAACAACATCACTTATCACATTTTCTGCAAACTCGGGGTCTCCAAGTTTCAAAGCATCATTGGCTACTTGTACATTAGCTACCAAAATCGTCTTGTATCTTTCCCGACAATCACATAGGGCTTTCTTATCTGCACTAGAACTTGGTTGATTTTGTTCACTGCTATATTTTATTTGACTTTATCACATTGACCATGATCAATGCAAGGCCTCTGATATCAGCACTAGGGGCACGAGAATCAGCCTTTAGGAGTTGAAGACAGAGATTAGGAGTTGAGGTTCTCTTGAAAGTATCTTCTATGAGTTTCACATCGTTTGGTTGCAACAGTCTACAGTGAGGTGTGACAAGTAAAGATAGTATATATTAATAAAATACAATAAATGCTTCAGAAAAGAACCCTACACTATTAATTATGTATTAAATACTCCTCTAAATGAGCTTTTCTTTGACCATTCAAACATATTATTTTTACTAGTGAATCAAGTAGTATAGCATATTTTGACCAAGAATTAATTACAATGTTAAGTGTCATAGTTAATTTTTGACGAAATTATGTTGATCCTAATGGAACTGTTCTTTAATCTTTCTTTGAAATTTTTTATGTTGGATGTATTATAATAATTATTTAAAAATTATATTTTATATTTTTGTATATATTTTTAAAAAGACTTCTATTGTTAAATATATCATTGATGGAAGTTTTATAGACAATTCTTTAAATAATATATTTCTAAAAATTTATTTTTTAATTAGGTAAAATGTATTATTTAGTTTTTAGTTAAAAAAACTATAATTCCTTAATAAAAAATATAATACTACTTTTTTATTTTATAAATGTTTAGCCAAAATCAATTTCAATTGAGTATATATTAAATTATTTTATATTATATAATAAATGAATGCGTGAAGTCAAATATTCATTAATAATACCATTGAAACTCATTATCTTTCTAAGATTCTATCTATCAATATGCTAGTTTCGAATGGAGGACTAAAAAGTTAAAATTTATACTCCAAACCATCAAATCTCTCGTGAAACTGACACTCATTATCCTTTCTCTAATAATGACTGTGCATTTTAAAACTCATTATCACTTTCTTTTAAATGTCTTACTAATTAATATGATTTATTAAATAAATGAAAAAAATAACTAAAAAACTTGTCTAAAGTGTCCTTATTTTGGAGGGAAAAAGTGTGTCAGAACCTCCTGACTTTATGTTACAATAGATACTATTCAATGGTCAAAATTAATATATTTTTGGGAAATAATTAATTATGCTATTTAATATTTAGTTTAAATAAATTTACTTGAAGCCTTTAAATATATTACTAATACATCAGATTTAATACTATCATTATATATCTATATATATATGTGGGTAATGTTGAGTCATAAGATAAATCAAGATCCTTAATTATTTTGATTTAATGCAATTAAATATTATTTTTAGAAGTTGTGTGTGATAGATGTTGGAAAATTTTGACAACTGAACCAAATCCTACAAGTAGTACAATAGACAAGTCCAACTATCGTTTCCTAGCTAAGAGACTTGCGTAATATTAGAATATATTCACAAAATTACTATCTACGCTAACAAATATCACAAGAAAGCCATAAAGACATGAACTTTGGTTGATTTTGTGAAACTTAAGAACAGATCAAATGTTGGACAAAACTTAAAAAAGATGTTTTTGTCATTTTATAGCATAAACAAAGTTGTGACAGAGGTTAAAAATAGGACGTAAAAGCATTGCATGGGTTAGATTCACTAAATCTTTACTCTCTTCCTGCATTAACATTTCATGCATATTCCATTTGCAACCACATGTTAAAATCAGCGTATAAAAGTGTTCTTAATCCTAATTCCTTAGGTAAAAAGTGTCTTAGATATCTTCCCTAAGCCATGATCCCTCAACAACTTAACGAAGGCACTAGCTTTTAGCTTTGTGACAAAAGATAATCAACAAATTACTCAGGTCCATTCCTAGACACCAATCTTATTTAGTATATTACTTTAGATCTAGACAATAAAAGTGTTTCCAAACAACATTCATGTCAAAAATCATATCATGTTTGATCAATCCACAACAAGCATTAAGTAAAGAAACAATATACTAACATGGAATACAAATATGCAGAATATATATTAAACCATATAAAAAAGATACAAGAGAGTTCAGAAATGGCTACATCTACCCTTACAACAAAAGAAATTTGTAACACATGATGCATGTGTGATTAGTTAGTTTGAGAGTGTTTTAGGCTTGAGTGATAGGAATGAAGGAATGATTTTAGTGAGCTGTGGGGTGCAAAGAGAGGGACCGGAAAAAGTCAGAAACATTTTCAAAACCCTTGCATAATTTGAACCAACCTCATAAACACACCTTATTGGTTCTTTCTTCTTCCCCAAGAGGGACTTCTCTCTTTGGAAGCTTGGATCCTTGGTTTAACTTGTTTAAGAGAGCACCTTTCTTACCTTTTTTAGTTGTCGGGGTTGTGTACAATGGTAAGAATCCTCTTCCCCTCCCATTTGATGTTTCATTTTCGTTTTCCTTCATAGAGCACCTGTGGGGTTCATGAAAGTGCTCATTTTTGGGGTTTTAATGTTGTTTCTATTTATTGATGGATTCTGGGTGTTTGGTGGCTCAGTGGTAATGGAAAAGCTCTCATCTTGGATCCAAAGCGCTCTCATTTTCCCTTCTTTCTCTCAAAATTTGCTTCTTGGTTTATAGAGGTAAGGGAAACTCACCTCTTTCTTATTTTGGATATTTTGAGGTGTTAGAAAATGTTTTGTTGAAGCTTAAATCCATTGTTGAATATTTTGGATAGAAAGGAATGATTTTGTTTTGATGAAATGTTGTCTTGGCTTAAAAACCATAACTTTCTATAGTTTTGAATCATTCTAACCGATTACATCATGTGGTAATCGATTAATATTAGCTCCAAAGGTTGATTTTGGATTTTGGGTTGATTGTAATCGATTACATAGGTTTGTAATCGATTAATTTGAGTGCAGAGACTATTTTGTTTACCCGAGCTCTATTGTAATCGATTACAATGGTTAAAACTTGGTTATAGAGTCTGATTTTGGAAAAGTGATCTTCATGAAAGTTGTAGCCTTGGATGTTAGCTAACTAATGGATTTGTTTCAATTGAAAATTTTGTGTATAACTCTAGAAATAATTAAGTTAGCGGAAAAAACTCAAGTTGTTAGTAATAAGTAAAAGTTTCATATAGATTGTAATTATAGGCATAGTATCATTCCAAACTAGGTCTTTGGGTAAACATAAAAGTTAGAGATAATCTTCTTATATCACTAACGAGAAAATAATAAACTTAATTTAGTTAGTATATATTTATTTATCATGTTTATAAGCTATGAAAGTCATAGGTACATAATGGAAAATGAAGGAGATAATAACCCAAAATTTATGAGATGTTTTGATAAACTTAAACATGAAGTAGTAAGTTGTTATAATGGTATAGTGATACATAATTATATTTGATTAGTTTATGGTCTAATTGTTGAGGATATTATATTGATGATGAGATAATTATATTAACTGATAAGTGTCTTGAGTTGTGTTGGTTGATTTCTTAATGATGATATGAGATGTGGTTGAGATGTTGTTTTATTATTATAGTTGACTTTATGTAGAAATCATTAGATTCACATTCATATGAGCTTGTGGTGAGTTTTTTTAGCAAGAATTCAAGGTGTTGCAATGTCTTGCAATGCTTATTGAACTATAGTGGGTTCACTATTGTGTTGAACATATGAATGATGAATCTATGATATTATAACCTCTTATGGTGTTGAGATTGATAAATGAATTGTGATGGCATATTATTTTTGTGGATGATAATCTTGTTTTAAGAATCATCCATATGTGTGAAAAGGAGTTAACTATATCCTTTGGGATAATTTTATTATTGTTGGAAAATGGTATACTTGGAATGGTGAGTTCCATGCTAGAAGTCTGCCTCACTAAAGCAACCCAGGGGTTTCTCCTAGTTGGATATCTTCCTGAGTATCACCCCTACGTTTTAACTCTGAAATAGGATGTCGGAGTGTTGCAAACTACTTCCTAAGAGGTTTAGTGACTTTTCAATGTATATGGGATGAATTGTTGTTGATGGTGAAACTTGGATACTTAAGATCAACCATGAGTGAGATGGTGGGTATGAATGTGTCATATCTTACATCTCAAGGAATCTCATGTTTAGTTGTTATTGTTGTGAGAAGGTAGGTAAGTTGGGTGCTTAGTGAGCTCTCAACCTAGTACTAGAGGTTGCTAGTGGTGGCTAATGAGAATAGGCCTATAAAATGGATAGGTGGGTGAACCCCTAGATAAGTTAAGGTCTTTGCAAGCCTTACCGAGGTAAGTAACTACCTATGCTCATCCATTGTCGATATGGTTAATTCAAGTCTCCTCGAATATGGTCAAATCATAGAGTACAACTATGTTAAGGGATGTATTTGGGTTAATTGTTCAAAGGTGAAATTTTCATGGAATCGAGTCTATTTTTGGTGTCGATGATTGATGGACTGGTGATGATGATGTTTGATGAATAAATCATGGTGACGATAATTGATTGATCGATGATAATGATGATGTATGATGAACTGATGATTGTTATGATATGATTTGTTATGTAAATTTTAAGACTTATGTATGATTTCTACATGTTATGTTATATATGAGATGATAATGGATCACGCTTTAACTGTTAAGTTGTATATTACTTTAATATGCTTGTTTTGGTAAGCTTATCCTTACATGTTGCACTTGTGGTTCGTGCCTGTGTTGATCCTATATCTGACGTATGTGGGGAGTAAATGGATAGGAGGTGATCCCGTGTCTTTGGAGACGTCGTGGACATGTGTATTTGGACTTGAAGACACGTTATCCATTTTGTTTCCTCTTTAAAGTTATGTATAGTGTTGACCGATTTAGAGTTATGTAGTTTATCCTTATAGTGTGGTGTATGTTTATATGCATGTTCTAAGGAAATTTGAGTACTATGATGTTGTATATATATCATGTGATGAATTGACCAACCCAAGTAGGCAAGGCATCAAACTCCAAGGAGTGGGCCAATGAAAAGGTCCAGTTGCTAATCTAGGGGCTGCAGGGTTTAGAAAATGATGAATTGACAACTCATTGCTTTTTCCCAGAGGAAGAAGTGAGTTTACCAACTTGTTTTTTCTTAAGGGGTGTCAAACTGCAAAATAGAAGCACAACACAAAATAGAACAAATTTGACAAAAAGTTAGTAAAAAGGAGAATTATGATATAATAAAGAAAGCATACAAACAACAAAGGATAGAATAAAACACAACAAAAGACATCAACAATGCAAATAAATGGGAACTGAGACCACAAACAGAAGTGATGGTTAACTACCAACACTTGTACCAATAGTAAATAGGCACTTAAATATGTAGCAGATTTTGCTTGGCCACAAAACATGGCTTGGCTAAAATCCATTGCAGTGTAGTTTTTGAAAACACATGAAATTTTTCTTCCAACACGTGTTGGTTGTTTCTTTAACATTAAAACATTGGGATCCCAACTCTAGAACAAAGAAACACAATTGACAAAGAAATTATATGAAAAAGACAAAGGTTTACTTGTTGAAGAATACCCACTTGCAAAATACCTATGTGCTTCAATCATCAAAACAAAAAAAAAATATTAAACTACACCACAAGCACATGGGTACATTAAAGAAAAGCTTCTTAAGAATATTCAGAAAGCATGGATCTTTGTATAAACAATGGTTCTCAAACTTAAAAGGATAAAACCCACAAAGATTCATAGAATAAAAACCACAAAGTTTCACAAAAGTCAAAACACATAGAAAAGATAGGGTTTTCACAATATAAACAAAATGAAAAGGGGAAAGGGGAAAAACACACATGGTAGCAAAAACATGAAAATGAAGGAAGAATATAGCAAAAGATTGGACCTTTGTCAACAAAAAAGGGAGGAAACATAAAATCTTCCATGAATAAGTCAACCACTACGAAAATATAACCTAATCAATAGAAAATCAATAGGCTTGAAAGTCCAAACAACAAAGCCCCAAATGAAAATGTAGAAAAATTAACATTCAATTGAATCAAAAACCCTAAAAAGGTGCAACACCTCAAAATTTCAACAATCTTAACAATAGATTCTTTTCATTGATACCGAAAACAACAACAACCCAAAACCCTAGCTATTTCTCTATGATGGATAGAAAATACCAAAGAGATGAAGGTGAGAACAAGGGACACTCTCTTATGGACATAGAAAGGAGGGAATCAAGGAGGTGATGGTGATGTTTTTAGAGTGGAGTGGGTGTAGGATAGCAAGTATAGGTCACACTCTTGTTGATGTTGTATGAGTTGAAAGAGACATATGAATAGAAGAAGAAAAATAATGGAAAAGGAAAAGTAAAAAGGAGTAACGATTAAAAGTGGTGACAACATGGGGAAGACATAAAGTAATGGGAAAAGGTGAAAATATTCTAATTGGTGAATAGGTAATGTGGGAAAAAAGGAATATTAGAAAGGTGTAGGGAATAACAGTACGGGGAACAATAGTGATGGGAAATGGAGTTGAAAAGTTATTGGGGAAAGAGAAAGGTCTAGGTGAGTAGGGTATATTGAAAATATCTGAGAGGATTCGAAATTGGGTTTTGGCTCAACTACCTGCATTGGCTTAGCTCAAAATGCAATGCAACTAAATTAATGCTCCAAGTGTTTGGCTTCAAGTGATGGAGCAAGGCTTTAAACCAAAACTCGTTAATGCAAATTTCTCTATGCAAATTGACATAATAGAACATATTGCACAATAAGACCAAATTGCTTCTGCGACACGTACGCATGAGGCTTGAAAACTACACAAAATGTGTCTACAGAAACCTAAGAACATACGCACATAACAAACAACAACATCCCACAAATATCAAACAAGAATTAACTCAAAATTATCAAAAGACAAACAAGGCACAAACTAACTAAATCTACCAATTCAAAATGCAAAGTGCAGTAGTAAAAGGGAAAGAAAACTGGGTTGCCTCCAAGATAGCACTTTTTTAATGTCATTAGATTGACATTTGGTGACCTCAATGGTCACTAAGATAGGACATAATTATGAGCTTGTTAAGATCACCCCCATATAGGGCTTAAGTCTTTGTTCATTGACAATCTGACTTCTTCTTGATAAAAAGTCCTCCAATCAACAACATAATAAGATTTGACTTCCTTGATGATCAAAGGACCTAACCATTTAGATATCAACATGCCTTCTGCTTATGATATTTGGGGTACTCATATGCATCAAGCCTTATTTTTTGTAAGTCATCAACTGTTGATGCTCTTTCTTTTTGAAGGAAGACGAGTTATCAGAAGCTTCAATTGCATCATTTCGAGGTTTTTCAAGAGATGGGATATGCAACTTCTTCCTAGTGTTGACAAAGACTTCATCAGGCACATTCAATTGAAAACAAGTACTTTTAGCATCATAAATTGGCTTTTGTTCAACAACTTTAGAGAAAGGAATATTGATTTGAAATTTCTTGAATATTGCTAAACGTTGTGCATGTTGCTTCTCCTAGTCCTTCCTTGTTGGAGCGCGAGGATAAAGAAGCTCCTTGATAGGAGGGTCCCTTAATGGGAGGGTTCACTGAGACTTTCTCCTCTTCCCTGGCAAGTTGTCTCTTAGTCTTTGTTGGCTCACTTTCCTTCACCACATTATTTTTCTCCTTCATGCACTTTTTTTCACTCAATTAAATTTTCTCTTCTTCACTATCTTTCACTTCCTCGGCTACTCACTCTTTCTCAATTTTCTCTCTACTCAAATCTCCTATAATTATACCTCTCCTTATAGTAATAGTCTTGCATTGCTTCTTGGGGTTAGCATGAATATTGGCTAAAAATGTTTCACTTTTAAATTCTACCATTTCGTTAGCATTTTCTCCCATTTTCAACTCAAGTTTTTCAATATAAGCATCCATATTCTTTTGGTTGGTGAAAGAGACTTGCATGACTTGATTGAGAGTCTCCTCCAACTTAGAGGTATGGTCTTGGTTAAAAGGTTGATGTTGTTGATCTTGGTAAGAGGATTTAGTTAAAGAACCAACATCTTGCTCCTAACAAGAACTATTGTTCCTCCATCCTTGATTGAATTGAGGGTAAGAATTGTTGCCATAATTTCCTTGTTGGTTTTGATTCCCCATATATTTAACCTCTTCTTGGAAATCACCTAGCATGACGCATTAACCAATTGGGTGACCACCTCCACATACCTTACAACTTGGAATTTTTTGAGCTTCGGATTGAGCAGCTTGCATACTTTAGAGTGGAGGAATCTTGGCCATTTGCTTGGTGAGTGCATCCATTTTTTGAGTGAGTAACTTGTTTTGAGATAAGAATGTATCTTGCGAATTCAATTCAAGGACATCTCTTCTTTGCAATAAAGTTCTTTCAAGTTGGACTTCATAGTCACTTGAGGCCATATTTTCAATGATCTCCCTAGCTTCATCTGGTGTCTTCCACATAATGTTGCTTCCAGCTGAAACATTAAGCAGGATCTTAGTTTGAGGCCTTAACCCCACCAAGAAAGTATTGATTCGTGCTTTTTTATCAAGATTATGAGGTGAAAATCTTCTCATTAAGTTATGAATTGTTCCCATGCTTCACGTAATGGCTCATCTCATCCTTGTGCAAAGGTTGAAATTTCCACTTTCCTTTGATTGCTCTTTGATTGAGGGAAGAATCCATTCAAAAACTTGTCAACTAACTCATCCCAACTCATGTCTCTATTGGGAGGAAATGATCAGAACCAATCTTTGGCCTTCCTATTAAGAAAGAATGGAAAGAGACTAATTTGGATGAATTCATCATGCACTTGATAAATTTTCATCGTGTTGCAAAATTTCACAAAAGTGGTCAAGTGTGCATAGGGATTTTCATGATCAAATCCAAAAAAATTGGTTGTTTTGCACCAATTGAATAAGAGCTAGATTTATCTCCACATTAAGAGCTTGTACTTTAAGCCTTGCAATGGGGTTGAAATACATTGGCCTAGTGCTGACATGGTAATCATTTAAGGTCTACCTTGGTTGATGAATGTCTTCCTCTTTTGCCAAGATTTCTTATTCTTTTTGGATAGTAACAAACTATATTGAGCTAGTAATGTTGTGAACTCGTGATGGTCCCCATACATCACTATGAATTAGTGAGAAAGATTTGGATGGTTGATAGGCTTGGGGTGGGTAATGGTTGCATGTATGTTTAGACAATTGGCAGATTTCACACTGAATATGTTTCTTGTTTTTATTGAATAATGAAGGAAACATCTTTTTCAAGTACATGAAATTTGGGTGGCCTAATCTATAGTGCCACAACATGACAGAATTATCACTACTTGGAACTGCGACTGCAACATAAGAATAGTTCTTAAGTTCTTCTAGTTTTTCAACTTGAAGGAGGTAGAGTCCAGCACACTCTTCAGCATTGCCAATCGTCGTCCCCGACTCCAAAATCTGAAATTCACACAGGTTTGGGAAGAATTTTGTCACATATTTCAAATCTCTTGTAATCTTGCTGGTGGACAGCAAGTTACAATCAAGTTTTGGCACATACAGTACTGATTCAAGTGTAATATTTTGTGAAATAATGATGGATCCTTTACCCATGACCTTAGAATGAGTCCCATCAGCTATCCGGACAGTATAGTTATAAGGACATGGAGAATAACTACTAAACAAAGTAAAATCTCTAGTCATGTGATCTGAAGCTCTTGAGTCAATGATCCATGACTTTGTTCATTCTTTACTAGTGTTTAGGGCATGTAAAAAATTACCTCTTTGAGCCACTACTGCAATACCACCTTTTTCTGCAGTTACCATAGACTATTGAAGTAGTTTTTGAAGAGCCTCCATTTGTTCTTTGTTGAATGCAGATGAATTAGAATTTACCTCAACTTGTTGATGGTTAAAGGTTGTGTTGCCTCTGCCTTCCTTGCTTTTCAACTGCCTGGCTTCTGAAGGTTTTCCATGAATGATCCAGCATGTTTCCTTGGTGTGGCCTGGCTCCGTGCAATGATCAAACCAGGGGCGATTTTTCTTTTGTGGTGGTCGAGGCTAGTTTCCTCTTACTGCCATTGTCGAGCTCTTAGTGGATGGAACTGAGATGGATGTTCCTAGCATGAGTTTCCTCCTGCTTTCTTCCCTTCTCACTTCTGAGAAGACTTCCCGAATTTTGAGAAGTAGTTTGGTTCCAAGGATCCTTCCACGAACTTCATCATGATCCTTGTTTAGTCCCAATAGGAACTTGTAAATCCTATCTTTTTCCACCAACTCCTTATACTTCTTCTTATCTTCTTTACAACACCATGAAACCTATGTTATCAATAGCAGGCATCACGCCCGCGATCCCGGCAGAGCGGACATGTGTCGCTACAATGGGTAGAGTAGCGGTGCGTTTTACTGTTGCGGCTATTGCGCTCGCGACAGGGGGGTAGTGGAGCGCACGCAATCGCAGTGACGCGTCCGCGATTCTCTATGCGAGGGAAAGGTGTCTGAGTGCGAGAGAAAGGTCAAAAATGCCCTCACTTTTTAGTCATTAAAGAGGGCATTTTGGACATTTGCATGGGAGAAACAGAGGTTACCACTTATCAGATTTCACTTCGCCCGCATTCTGATTCGGTCATCCTTCTCGTGCGACCTTCGTTCCCTCACTTCCCTGCAGGCGCAAACCTCCGACGATTCTACCTGCTCTGGCCAGCGGCTCTTCCTTCTCCGGCAGCCTTGTCTGGAGTAGTCCCAGTCTCCGACATCTCTTTCTTCTTCTCTGGCGGCTCTTTCTTCTCCTTCTTCGTCGAGGTCGAGATTTTTCTTTTTTTTGTTTTTGTTTCTTATTTTCTTTTCTTTTTTTTTTGTCTTTTTAATTCTCCATCGGTGTCTCTTTCCTTTTATTTAATTCTGTTTCTTCTTTTTTTTCTTTTTTGGTTTTCGTTTTTGTTTTTGTTTCTTTTTTTTGTCTTTTTAATTCTGTTCCTTTTTTCCTTTTTGTCTTTTTAATTCTGTTTTTTTTAAACCAGGTTTGATATTCTATGTTTCCCTCTTAGTTTTTTATTTCTGTTTTTTTCCTTTCTTAATACCAGGTTATTCATTTTCTTTGTTTTCTTTTTTTTTCTAGACTTTTTTTTGTCTTTATATTCTGCCCCAACAGAATCACGACCTCAGGTCTCATATTTTTCTAGAACTTTAGTTACATTTGGCTTTAGAGGGTTCAAGACTTACTTTATATAATTGTTTCTTTGACTTTCATTGACATCTACTACTCTACTTTATATTTTGCTTAAGAGTTTTTATTGTTAATGATAATTAGTGCATGAATTTTTAGTTATATTTCTTTTTTTCAGCTTATATATTTATATTATAAATTTTTTAATACATATATAAAAACATTAGAATAGCGATCATCCCGCTATCCGCTATCCCAGTTTTGAGGGCGACCGCTTCGCTCCGCTATCCAGGATTGATAACTATGCATGAAACTTCTTCATATATGTCTAGATGTTGCCAATGTCTATAGAGTATGATAAAATACTTAGTTACAGATGACTCTCCCTGTCGAAGGTCATGGAGTATGCTTTTTATCTCAAAAACAACAGATGTGTTGTCCACGTTTGAGTACATTTCCTTCATTGCATCCAATATATCTTTTGCAGTGTCATAGTACATGAAATTTTCACCAATTTCATTTTTCATGGTGTTGAGTAGCCATGACATTACTTGACTGTTCTCAAGTTTCCATTTTTGAACATTTGCGTCCCCTTTCTTAGGATACTCTGAATCTCTTGTGATGTAGCATTCCCTTCCTTTTCCTTGAAGAAAGATCTTGACTAACCTTACCTATTGGGTATAGTTCTGACCATTCAGTTTATGGCCAGTGATGAGGTGAGTAAGCCCATCGTGTGAGCTGGTCGAAAATGATCCAGTCTCCACCGTGAGCAATTCATCAGATTTTTGGTCTCCCATCGCTTAGCGGCACTAGATTTAGGGATGGTTTAGATCGAGCTCTGATACCATGCAGAAATAGGTTTTATTTTCGTTGAATCTGGAAATGGTACATGGGAGGTATATATAGAATGTACATGACAAAAAAGAGCAATAATCCAGCCTAGAAATTAGGGGAATTGATTTCCTTATAAATGCTAATGCTAATGCTAAATATGGTAAAGACAAAAATGACAGCTAATAATTATGTACCTAAAATCCTAATGAGCAGAACAAACAAAATCTATTGATTCTGCGTCGATCTTCAACATTAACAAAAACTCATATAAGCAAATGTACAGTACCTTAATTTCCATATGGCAAAACCAAGCTTATATAATCATGGGAGAACATTGGCACTTGGTTGTTGAAATCTTGAGTATAGACTATTCTATTATCTCTCTTATTGTACAGAATAAATTTCAAAGATATATAGTCTGCTAGCAACAGGACATCATCATTTTCAGAGATGCACAAAGGCTTCAATATTACATAGGGTGGAGAGGCTTGAAGAAGCTCGAGAGTTACATTCAACAATTGAGCCCAACATTTTTCAACTCCAAATTTTGTCATTAGCCAAACAACGAAATGGGTTCTTCCGTGAACATGAGAAAGACACAGGCAGCCCTTCAATACACCAAGTTCAAGACCATAGGGAACTTTAGAAACACCATCCAGCATCAACAAATATTTGTATCTCTCCTTGATTAGATCATATGAAAAAATTACTAATTGATTGACAGTGACAGTTTCCCATTATAATCAATACCCAACTTGTGAATTGCGAAGTAGTTAACAGTGCCACTTGCAAACTGTCCTCACCGTTTTCCCAAAATGGGGAAAGCCGGGCAAGTTAAAACCTTTCTCCAATGAGTGTCACCTAAGCAGTAAGCTCTCACCTCCCAATTTTGTGACTTAATATTCGAAAGGACTACCACCACCTTGTAAGTGTCACCCCAATCATCATAACCAAACCCACAACATCACTTGATGCCACCAAAGTTTATAATTGCATGAACGAAGACTTAAGTGTGGCGAATGTTCAGCCATGATCCCTGTGATCAGGTTCCAAAATATCGGACCCGGTATTCACTAAATCCATCTTTAGCAATCAAATTAATCAAGCAAACCAACCCATTGCAGGAACCTATAAATAAGCACCTGTTGTCTAACTGATGGCAATCATTGTCAACAGCGGATTTTGGGTTCTCAAGTAAACCACATATAGAGCATGGTGCGACGCTCGAGAGATCCCTCATATCTTCATACTCAGTATTAAGTTGACACCTTAATAGGATGTGGGTGTTTTTGGATGACCTTTGAAGGTTCACTTTAACAACTTTTTCCTGGAAGATGACGGAATTCCAAGTCCTAGAAACACACCAGAAACGCACGAGAGATTTGACGGGAAGCCATGACAAAATTTCCACTATGAGGTCCTGAGGGAGTTGGGCCATTGCCATCTTAAGTTGGCTCACTCAATGTTGCTCTTTAAAAACCCCTAGTGAGCCAGCAGAACAATACTAACACTTTTTAACAAGGACGCGTGAGGATTTTGGAGTAGCATGGATAACAAAAAAATTAAATCCAAAGCTAGAACACCAGAATGGAAAATTAACAATAAGAAGGAAAAAAAAAAACATAAATGAACTCGCGGGATCGAGATTGATGGAATGAAACCTGATGTTAGTAATGGTGTGATTTCAAGAGTTTGGAGTTCAATCAAGGTAAGACTTTTCTCAAAAAAAAAAAAAAAATCCAAGGAAAAAGCGCTTTGATCGCTTTATCTTTCCAAACCGCAACCTAGATAAGCCAGAAACTGCTTTGACGGCGCCGATGACGAGAAGGGAAACTGGTTGAGATATTTGGGATTTGGGAAAGAAAAAAGATAATAAAGAATACTGATCAACTTAGCATTGTAATTACTAACATTTGCATTCATTGGATCACACTAACTATTCTAACGTAAGCAATTTCATGGCAGAGGCTATGGTGGGAAAGCATAATAGGTCTCCCGAAAACATAATATGAACTGCATATTTTCACAATTTAAATTGACGGTCCAGATTTTTTTTTCTTTTTCTTTTTTTTTCTCCTTTATTTCATTCATTTCTGGATATACCTCTTCTTCTTTTTTCTTCTCTAAAGAAGCAACAAGAAGAGTTAGTAATGAATCCAAAAACAAAATTAGATCTAACCTCTAAACAAGACTATCTCTAATCATAATTACTTGCAAGCTAAAATAAACGGAAAAATCATCATATTTCAAATTCCAAAATGCAATAATAAAACAAAAGATTTGAAGAATTAAACAAAATCATTATCAGATCAAGAATTGATGCAATTTGAAAAAGAGAGAGGAAATATGAAAAAGAATGAAAGTAAAAATGAAGAAAAGATATTGGGTGTTCATTTAAAAGCTACATTATCTAATGGTGAAAAATTGGTTTCCTAGTGTGATCTCCCATCATATTGCTAGCATTAGCATTCATTACAATGCAAGAATAGAAAGAAAAAATAAAAATTACAACTCTATTATTTCAAACAAGAAGTACATATAATGAAATTCATATGTTATCTTTGATGTTGGACGGAGTCTAGCATACGAGAGCAAAATATTTTTCATAAGGTATGTAAGTTATTTTATCTCGTTAGATTTTTTTAACGTGAAATCTATGGCTCAAATTTTCCTTTTTCTTCTTTTCTTTTTTCTTCCTTTTCTCAATTTTGTCCTTGGAGAACCTCTTCCATCTCTTCCCCTCCAAGACTCAGCCACTTCCATCAGCTTCCCTGGTGGCGAACCACCTAGCATCTTTCTTCACACCACCCTCCCACACATCTCCGTCGGCCATCATCTCACAAATCTAAAGGAGCCCTATAGCATATCTCTTTTCCCAATATTAGACTTCGATTGAAACAGATCTTGCGCACCTCCTTCACTTTTGGCTTTGGTGGCCGCAGAGGCATGGGGCAGTCGGCGAAAGTTTCGTCATTTCTATGATACAATTTGCGGTCTTCCGGATCGGAAAATCATTCAGAACGGGCTCCGCGTTCATTTCATTGGGTTTGAGGTCTCCTTCATGGTTTGCAATGAGTTTTTGTGGTTCGCGATGGTGATATGATTTCGTTCGCCCTTGGATTTGGTTGGTGCGTTGGGGTTTCGCCTCTCCCGTGCTGTCGCAAATGTCATCGACGTGGAGAACATTATTTGTCTGGTTTGTTGATGTTCACATAGTTTGTGGGTGATTGTGTTGTTGTTGCTAGGTGATTGCGGTGAAAGAGTGTTATTAGCAGTGGTGGCAACCTATGGTGATGGTGGTGGTTTCGCCGTTGACCACTGTGTAGGCTCTTGGTGGCGGTGGCAGTGAAGCAGTGTTGTTGATGTGGATGGAGGGTTTCAAGGGACAAAATTAGGACAGGAGAGAAAAAATAAAAAAATAAAAAAAGAAAGAAAATATTTTAGAACCATAGATTTAAAATTAAAAAAATCTAATGGGATAAAATAACTTATGTACCTTATGAAAAATGTTTTGCTCTCGTATGCACTAGAGTTTGTCCTGATGTTGGTGGAACTTAACTTTGGAAAGAAACAGCAACAGGTGCATTGACGCGTTGATGGTAACAAATTGAATTTCAGCCACATTGTCTACAATGGGGTTGAGGTAACTTATAGGAAGAAAAAAAAATAATGAAATTAAATAAAAAAACTTAATAAGATAATTTTGAAAATTTTAGGAACACAAATGCAATAAAAAAAAATTGGAGGACTAAAACCAATATACATGAGACAATATTTGAAGGACAAAAATCATATTTAATCTTATAAATTATTAAAATTAATTCCCTCAATTATGCTTACATAAATATATGTAAAATATAAATGCAGTGCTATAGGTACATTGGTGTATTCTCTAATTTGTTTTAAAATTTTGTCTATATAATATGTAATGATATTTAATAGATTCTTTGATTAGGTTAAAATCAAAATTTCATCTCTATAGATACAAGGTTATATCAAATTCGAAATTTGAATAACCCATTTTAAAATAGAAACCTATTTTTAAAAAAAAAATCACAATTTTTTGTCTAACTCTCAAATTTGCCTTCATCTATTTTTTCTTTTTATATTTTAATTAATTTAATCAATTTCTTTTATAGTATCTTTAATGTATATGTTAAAATAAGAATTCAATTGGAACAAGAAAAAAGAAATAATAAAACATATGAAAAATTGAAGATTTACTAAAACATCTTCAATATTATAAATCTTGACAATATTGCAATACCTTTTTTCACAAATATATATATATATATATATATATATATATATATATAAATATATAATACTAAAAATATAGTAAATACTTGGGGTTCAATATGTCGTGCTTGGCGTTCTATATTGTACCTTTCTTGGACCCTAAGACGGTTGGACTTATTTTTGCAAGTAAATACTTGCTACTAGAGGTGTGTATTCATCAATAAAGTTAAATTTCCCTTTTCAAAACATTATAGTTGCACAAACTTGATTTTTTAGTTCATATATTTAAAAATCTATCATTTTATTCCTTATACATAGGGATGGAAATGGGTCAGGCCGCCTATTAGGGGCCTTTGGCTGGCCTGTTTAAGGCCTGCCCTGGCTTGTTTATTATAAAGGTCAGGCTTAGGCTTTTTGAAAAGCCTATTTAAATAAAAAGACCGGGCTCAAGCTTTAAAAAAAGCCTGTTAGACTTATCAGGTTGGCCTATTTAATATATATATATATATATATATATATATATAATTAAAAGATATAAATCAATCTTTTAAAAAAAGAAAAAAATAAGATAAAATCTAAATAACCTAATCTACTTAAAAGATAAAAATAAAATAGAAGATTTGAAACATTATAATAGATTTCTAAAAAGATGAAAGTATGTATATATATATATATATATTAAAACTAAAAAGATATAAATCAATCTTTTAAAAAGAAAAATAAAATAATATAATATAAAATCTAATCTACTTTAAAAAATAAAATATAAAAAAGATAATTTGTATGTAGGTTTGTAAATTATAAAAAAGTAAAAGTTGTTATGTTTGTTTTAAAAAGAGAAATAAAATAATATAATCTAAAATTTAATCTACTTAAAAAGATAAAAGATAAGAAAGATAATTTGTGTGTAAGTTTTTTAAAAAAACAAAAGCTGTTACGTTTGTTTTAAAAAGAGAAATAAAATAATATAATATAAAATATAATCTAATTAAAAAGATAAAATATAAAAAAGATAATTTGTTGTGATTAGTAAATTTTAATCTCATATTAGAGTGCTCTAATTGATTTTATTTTTTTTCACGCACAAATTAAAAGGGAAGTATGTGTCTTTTTTATATTAAATTTACAAAAGTATTATGCGAATTCTCGAAGTTTTACTATATAGTCATTAGATTTTTTTAATATATAATATTTATTTTAAAGTAGGCTTTTTAATAGGTTCGTAGGCCAAACCAGGCTTTTAAATAGGCTAGACTCGTAGGCCTAAAAAAAAGCATATAATAGATAAAAAGACTAGGTCAGGCTTTATATTTTTAAATTAGGCCAAGGCCGGGCCTAACCAAACCTGGTCTGACCTGTTTCCACCCCTACTTATACATATCATCATTTTTAATTCTTTTTAGTCCCTACAAGTTTAGACACTAAACACTAAATGACATTAAATATATATATATATATAAGAACTAAAATGAATTAAAAATAGATATATAAGAACTAAAATAAATTATTTTGAAATATAAGGACTAAAAGATAAAATTTATACAATTATAGAGACTAATTGAGTAATTAAACCTACAAATAGTTTTTTATTTACTGCAATTAAACCTATAAATAGTAAAACTCTTAAAAATGTCATTGTGTCTTTCACATTTGTCTTTTTTGGTAGTTTGAAATGATAAATAAATGTGTTGCTCTCGTGGAATCACATTAAAGGTTCCATTTGGTTCAACAATTAAAACGTACATGTATGTAGTACATAACATGGCAAAATGTAAACCCCCATAAGGATTAAAAGAAATGAACTTTTATTTCTAGAAGTTAGGTTTTCTCTCCTTTTTTCCTTTCACTAAACAGAAAAAAATACATCGTTATATGTAAAAAAAAAAAAAAAAAAATCATTATTTTTTTTCCTCCCATGCAAGCATTCCAAAAAATACACACAAAATAAAATAAAAAGAAAGGAGGAAATAAAATAGAAAAACTATAATACTTCAAGCCTGGTCCATCTTACAAACATTATAGTAAATCCAGATCATTCATTAAAGATACTTTTAAGGAAATAATGGAAACAAAAAAGGACAAAAAACTAAATAAGAGAAATGGGAAGGGGAGGGAAATAACATACAAGGAACAACCAACAGTTTGGCATATTCAATAATTTCATTATAATGTGTAGTTAGCTCATATGGGTGATTCAATTATAACAAGATTCAAAGAACTTCTACCATGACCACGAATAATGCTTCTTTTTCTTCATGATAGAAAATCACTCCTAAACTAGACAGTAAACTACCAGACTAGTAATGATCTTGTAGTAAGCAAAATAATGAACTCAGTAGGTTAAAAGTGCTTCACAAGCCCCCAAAGATCATATCAGATCAGATCAGATCAATCATCAAGAATTCGGTGTATAGCAAACTAGATGCTGGAGCTTCCCAAAAGTGGCGGATAACACATCTTCACAGCGGAAAACAGCTTGTCTGCAACTATTGCACAAAATGATATTATGGGTCAACAGAGTCCAACATATCTTTGTGTACCAACACTGAACACAAACTAACTTAACATTCCTTCAGATAAACACAAGCAATGTTATTAAGATTATTCACATCACCTCCCCATTCTAAAGGAAAAGGTGCATAGCAATCAGTCAAATTGAAATTTAGGCTAAAATAACTTTTTGGTCCATATAATATGTAGTTGTTTTTTTACTTCTTTTACATTATTTGCACTGTTCTGTTCTAATTGTTCTGGACAAGAACAGGACAATAAAATAATCAAGTTACTAGACAACTTTATATCCTGTCTTGGTTTGATGAGCACCGGTCAACCCAAATAAAATTATTTGAAATTTATTTAAATACCCTTCACTCATCTCGCTCAATTCCAAGATATTGAAAATGACATCAGAAAACGACATTGTCCATAATAATCTATTGAGTTTAATGACACATCAAACCAGTCACAACAACCATCACACTGCCCATTACCACCAACCTTGTGCACACCATTTGACCTTAACCTCTATTTCACGTAACATTGATTTCGTTGACCTATTCATCATTATCATTCCCGTTTTGTTCCTCACCTAAAACCCAATTGAAGCCAAATTAGGGTCTTTGAGTGCTACGACACTTGTATACTAATATGGCTTTCGAATAAATAAGTGCAATTGCAATTCTGGATTTGATAACCATTAATTAACGTGAAACTATCCTTGTAACAAGAAGAATGAACCAGAGAAGTTGAGGAAAAGCAGAAAAGGAGCGGGATAATGAGGATAATTTTGTTCTTTTAATTGTATCATGCGGGACAAAAAGTTGTCTCTCACATTAGTGAGTAACAAAATTTTATGTTTTTGTTCTGTCCTTTACAACCTTTTTTGTTCTGTCCTACAACCATTTTTAAAATCAAATGTGGGACTTTATCCTGTCCTGTCCCTTATTTTTTAACAAATCAGACGGACCCTAAATCTTTCAGACTATCTCCACATCAACTAATACTATTGACACTGAAAATTGACTAGCCATGGAAGAAAGTAATCTCATGTGAAATTGCAAAGGATGATGATGTATGGACATCAGTTGAAATCAATAAGTTGAATATAACAAAGTTCTTCAACTAGTTAAAAAGAATCAGGGTTTTTTTAGCTGTAAATGTAATTATATTTTTCTTTATAAAAGAAGAAATTCATAAACATGGAGAGAAGAAATTAGAGAATAGAGGATCCTCCATCCTTCCCAAATAAAAGGGGAAAGTAAAACAAAGAAAAAGTAAAAACACCAAGCAAAGGTGCCCAATCCCACCAGTATATCTTTTAGACAAACCTCTTAAAAAAGACAATAGAAGCTAATACCTAATCTTTATTCCAAAATCAACTGTAGGTCCTAAGAAACCTCCTTGAGAACACAAGCACAAGTGATACACCCTACGACAAAATGCACCACATAACAGCATGGATTGCACATTACCACTAAAGTTTACCCTCCTGGACCAAAACCACCAAAAGCTTTAGGGCACACCTAGCATTCACAAAAAGGAGAGCAATCTCTTCTGTATAAATAAAAGCATGCACTCAACTCCATGTGCAACCTTCCTTGAGGAAAGCACACCTATACTCTCCCTCTCTCACAATAAACCTTCTACATTTCCCACCTATGTGCACCATGGCATCTATGTACAACTACAATCTATCCACAAAGGTTCATAGTTAGATAGCCATTAGTTGTCAATATCTATTAGAATTTAGTTAGTTAATTAGTAGTTGATATTTGTTAGTTTCTTGGGTGGGGATAGAAGAATTAAGGCAGATTGCCTATAATTAAGTAAGAAAGGTGAGACGAGTATTGGGCACCAAATGTAGGAGAGGCCTGAACCTCTTAAATTTCCAGGGAAATCATATTGTTTCTGTACCTGTACTATATTCTGTTTTAGTTAGTTAGTTAGTTGGGGAGGGGTCAGCAATTATAAATAGGAGGTAGGTGGCTGAGCAAAGGCAGCTTGTAAGCAAGGAAGTACTAGGATGCTGTGATTCCTCGAATTATCACAATTGTAACTGCAGGAGATTATTCTCCAAGAACAGCAATAAAGAGTTATTCTTTCATTCTTTCTTCTTCTCTAAATCTGGTCCAGTTCCTAACACTGGTATCAGAGCTCCTTTCTTGGGGGCTGTGAGGAGTGAATGGGTTCGAAAACCAACAAGATGGAGGCGAGGCTGGAGTCACTTGAACAAGCAATGGAAGAGACCCGTGAGGCTACGGAGCAGAACCGTGAGGCTATGGAGCAGAACCGCGCAGCTATGGAGGCCAATCGGGTCGTGATCAAAACCCGTTTGGGCTCAACCGAATCGCTGCTGCAGAAGCTGGCAGCGACCTTGGAGAGGCGGACGATGGAGGAACCGGTTCCGGTGAAAGGGGCGAAAGAAAGAAGCAAGGAAGGAGGCGAGGAGGTGACACGACAATGGAGGCAAATTGAGCTTCCAGTTTTCGTGGGGGAGAACCCCGTTGGGTGGGTGTCGCGCATCGAACGTTATTTTCGCCTCTAGGGTGTGAGGGAGGATGAGAAACTGGACGCGATTTTGGTGGCCATGGAAGGAGAGGCACTCACATGGTTTCAGTGGTGGGAGACATGGAGTCCTTCTCAATCTTGGGAGGGTTTCAAGCAAGCCTTGGTTCAAAGATTTCAAGGTATGAGTGTGGCAAGTCCCTTCAAAGCTTTGTTGTCTTTAAAACAAGAAGATATTGTGCAGAATTATATTGGGCAATTTGAGAAGAATGTAGGAGCTGGCAGGAGGTTGGATGAGATCTTTCTAAAAGAAGTGTTCTTGAAGGGGTTAAAGGAAGAAATTGGGACAGAAGTTAGAGTGCATGAACCCAAGTCACTGCTGGACACTATGATGAAGGCAAGACAAATGGAGGAAAATAATAGGGTGCTGAGAAATCTGCTAAGAATGAGTAAAGAGCCTCAAACTTCTCTGAAACCCAGTTTCTTGGGTTCAAGAAATGGGAGGGAAGGGCAGCCAGTTAATAGTAAGGACAGTGAATCTGTTCAAAATGTTAGTGCAGAGGAAAATGGCTGGCAAGGCAGAAGAACACTCCACAAATTGTCACCTGCAGCAATGCATGAAGAAATGAGGAAGGGAGAGTGCTTTACTTGTAAAGAGAAGTATCATCCAACACATGTGTGCAAGAACAAGCAGCTGAGGTTGATGATTATGGAAGAGGAAGATGAAGGAGACCCTTGCTGAAAAATACAGGTTTTTCCTCACCTGGACCTTGTCCCCAAGGTCCATCTTGGAGGGAGGGGGGTATTGATAGGATCTAGGACTAGGATAAGCTGTTAGTAATATTTTGTTTTAGTTAGTTAGTTAGTTGGGGAGGGGTCAGCAATTATAAATAGGAGGTAGGTGGCTGAGCAAAGGCAGCTTGTAAGCAAGGGAGTAGTAGGAGGATGTGATTCCTCGAATTATCACAATTGTAACTGCAGGAGATTATTCTCCAAGAACAGCGATAAAGATTTATTCTTTCATTCTTTCTTCTTCCTCTAAATCTGGGCCAGTTCCTAACATTGATATTTGTTAGTTTCTTGGGTGGGGATAGAAGAATTAAGGCAGATTGCCTATAATTAAGTAAGAAAGGTGAGACGAGTATTGGGCACCGAATGTAGGAGAGGCCTGAACCTCTTAAATTTCCAGGGAAATCATATTGTTTCTGTACCTGTACTATATTCTTGATACTGTTCTACATTGGAGCAGAGATTGGGAATTGGGGATTACTCAAGAAAAATCTGTTTCTAATCTTCTATACCAGTCTCTATCATGCATATTTCTTGCAGTCTTTCAATTCAAAATATTTCTCTGTACTTATATCCCTATATAATTTTAGATGTTTAAGGACTATTGCTTACAAAATATCAAAAAGACATTGCAAAAACTGGTAATCAGGCTCACAATATATTAGAATCAGTGGTATTTTTTTTTTTTTGATCGGCCAATGTTAGTTGTTAAATGTTAGTTTTTTGTTAGTGGAGGGATTCGAACCCACGACCTCTCCCTCCTTCCCTTCCTTCCCGTCTTTTCCTTTTACCACCCAACCAACCTTATATCTCCATTAGAATCAGTAGTATAATATTGATACTCAATACTCATCCTGAAAATTGCTGGTAGGTATCAATTGAACAGAGCAGAATGCATAGATACACACTCACACAAATGGACCAAATAAACAATTGGCAATAAATTTACATTTCATAATTTGAAGGAATAAAATACACATACTTCAAGTAGGTAGTGGTGACATCTGAATTTGATTATCAAATTCTCCATTGGATAAATCTGAATTTCGGATAGAATCTTTTCTATTGCGCTCCAATGAAGTTGCTTCATATATCCCTACATTATTCCATTACATTGAGCACTTAAGATTATTAACTACGAAAAGAGAAAAACAGAAACAAGAATGCCTTAATTCAGTAATCAGTATATCTGCTCTCTCAGAAATACAAACTCAATTCTAGAAGATAAGAAAATGTAGTTGACTGGTAGTGAATAGCAATTAGTAATTTTGGAAAGTCCTTAAAAATCAAATTACTACTAGTAGGAAAAGGCAATAAAAAAAACAGTGAAGTTCAAGAATTCAACATGAACTGCTTCAAGATAAGCTGAGTTCAAAAAAGATTTAACCTTTTTTCCAGAATATGAATGTCATTTAAAAAATCCAGGGGATATAACCAATGTATATAGAATCTGAGAAGCCAAGTATCATAAAAACAAGTTAGTGCCTGTTTAATTTCCTTCTCACTTTTTGGTTTCAAAAACTATTTTCTAAAATAATTTCATGCTACTTGGCAATCAATTTCTTGTCCAAAATCTATTAAGTTTTGAAAATTGTTTCCAAAAGTTGGTCTTTCTCATTCTCTTTTTCTGTTTTGTAGTCCTACCTCATGAGTGTAGGTCACTGGGAGTGGTGTTGCATGTCATGAAGCATGAGCTGGGTGTGGGCATCTATTTTCTTTGTTTTTAAAATCTGATAACAGTTTTTGAAAATAGAAATCAAACACACCCTTAAACTTTGTAAGGCATGACAAAAAATTATCAGCTACTAGTTCAGTTATAGTGTTCTAGAAACAATCCATGAAAAATATAATTTAAAGAAAATAATAATATTCAAAACTAACTGCTAAACATACCAAAACCTAATATTAAGCAGCAAATCGTGAATCCTGTGAGAGAAAAATCCATCTTGTAAACTTTCTCCATTATGATGATGCATGCACCAGCTGCTGCTAAATGCCTTGGTGAGGAGAAAACCATGTGCAATCTACAAAAAGAAAAGTATGAACTTTCAGCTACTTCACAACAACAAAGAGTTCAAAATGTCATGCACTATATTATATTATCTTACACCATACAGAACTTAAAAATTCAAATACAATTCAGATCTTACCAAATCAATCTTGGATTTAAATTTGACCTAATTTTTTATCCAACTTTTTTCATATACATTTGATGAAGTCAGATATAAGTCAATTAATTAATTTCTAGACAAGGAATTATAATTTCATAAAACTGAAAATTGAATAATTGTTTCAATGAGGATGGGGAGAATATTATTGCTGGAATGTGATAAGGACAGAATGGGAAACATAATTAAAAGAGTGTATATCAGGAGAAATAAAAGAAATGGGGAAAAGGATGCTGATGTGGCAAGAGTGGAAGGGGAGTGTGCGAGTTTGGTACTCGAGAGAGAAGATTCCCTAGGTGAGTTAGGTAGTTATAGAGAACGCGGGTCTGCATTGGAGGGTACTTTTTGAGTGGGAATTGTATTCAGCTTTTGGACTGTAGGGAGAGTGGCCTTCTCGAATTGGCTAAACTTGGTTGACGTTTACGTTTATCTTCAGTATATCAATATATTCAGTGAGGCATTATTCATATTCCTGTTTGTTCTGTATTCGATCGTATTAAGTGGTATCAGAGCACTCGATCTTGAGGGCTTTGGTAATGGTGAATACGAGAATGGAGGGACGATTGGATGAAGTAGAGAAGGAGGTGAAAGGAATAGTGTAACACGATGGACAAAATGGAACAAGACGCAATCCGACAAGACCTGAAGAGTCAAGCTCGTTTTGACATTTTAGAGGGCTACATCAAAGATATGAAGCAGCTGATGGATAATTAGAACAAAGGAAAAGCAGTAGAATCGGGAACCTCAGGAATGGGGTTGTCGTTAGGATCTCAGATGCAAACATCTACTCCGAGTTCCACAGGAACAGCGAAGGAAACCATCGTGATAGGCCCCGAGAAGAAAGCAACAGGTGAATCTTCGATGCATGAGATTCAAGCGCACCGTCTGGAACTTCCACTGTTCAATGGCAAGGATCCAGCAAGGTGGGTTACAAGGGCAGAAAGGTATTTTGATCTGAACCAGATAGAGGATGATCAACAAGTGATAGTGTCATTGATTTTCTTCGAAGGTGAAGCGCTAGGCTGGGGATAGTACCGAGAGACGAAGAAGCCATTTGCATCGTGGACCGAGTTACAAATGGGACTGATGGAGCGGTTTGGTACGACGGTAGGGAGGACGTCGAAGGAGGAGTTAATAACACTGAAACAGACAGGGACGGTGGGTCAATATCGGGCCAAATTTGAAACGCTAGTGTCAATAACAGGGGGCTTTCGGATGATTGGCTTAAGGAGATATTCATAGTGGGGCTGAGCAATGAGATTCAAGCAGACGTACGTCTGTTTGAACCACCAGATTTAGAAGCCACGATGAGACGGGCTGCTGGAGTTGAGGCCCGAAACTGGTCGCTACAAGGGAAGAGCAAAAGTGGAAATGAATGGAAACAAGTGGGCTTAAGCCCAACTTATGCAAAAAGGGCTGATCCAGGTGGAACAAATTCTCAGGGCTGGAAGGTGAAAGAAGGAGGGAGTAACGTAACACCCACAAATGTTCAGAAGGGGACACAACAAGAAGCTCCTACTTTCGCATGACGCGATACTCGGAGATCGGGCGGTTTCCGGCGATTAACACCGGTGGAGTGGCTGGAACGGAAGGAGAAGGGACTTTGCTTCAAATGCGATGAGAAATACGGTGTCAATCATCAGTGCAAGATGAAGCAGCTGTGAGTGTTAATGGCGTCGGACGATGATGACAGCAAAGAGGAAGAACCAACAGAGAGGGAAATGGTGGCTGAGCAAACGATGGAGTTGTCGAGAGCCTCAGCAGTAGGAATCGACCCTCCTAGAACCATGAAACTCAAGAGATCGTTAAATAGTAAGGAGGTAATTATGTTGGTAGATTGTGGTGGGGCAACTCATAATTTCATTGACAAGGATGTGACGTCGGAGTTAAAGATAGAGATGAAGCCGAAACAGTTTCGAGTCACTCTGGGAAATGGCCAAAGAGTGGTTGGAGGGGGAATCTGCAAGGACGTGATGCTCGAACTACGAGGTACCCAATTTTGTTTAGATTTGCTTCCTTTCAAATTGGGCAACGTGGATGTCATTCTAGGTGTTGAATAACGTTGGGAGAAGTTCAATGCAACTGGAAAAATCAGACCATGAGGTTTGTTCAGGGGAATACAAAGAAGTTGCAAGGAGATGTGTCATTACGTAAGCTGGAAACATCGTTCAAGGGAGTGTATCGAGCTATTCAATCAGGTGGTAATGGGTTTTGGTTGAATTTCAGAAGTTGGAGGGTGACTCAGGACAGCTAGAAGAAATTGATAGGTGAATCAACTTCTTGACCAGTTTAAACACTTGTTTAGCAAACCAAAAGGATTGCCTCCAAAGAGGAATATTGATCATGTCATATGTTTGAAAGAAGGAATGGATCCCCCAAATCTGAGACCTTATAGATATCCGTATAGCCAAAAAACAGAAATTGAGAAGCCAGTAAATGAAATGCTGCAGGCAGGCATAATTCAACCAAGCACTGGCCCATTTTTGTCGCCTGTTCTATTGGTTAAAAAAAAATGGAGGGTGGAGGTTTTGCATTGATTATAGATCGTTAAATAAAATTACCATTCCTGACCGGTTTCCTATGCCTACAATTGAGGAGCTTCTAGACGAATTGGGAGGGTCACAGGTATACAGCAAACTGGATCTTACCTCAGGGTAGCATCAGATCAGATTGAGGGAAGAAGATATAGAGAAAACCGCTTTCCGGACTCACAACGGGCATTATGAGTTTCTGGTTATGTCTTTTGGCCTTACGAATGCGCTTGTTACATTTCAAGCACTTATGAATGAGATTTTCAGACCTCATCTTCGGAAATTCATATTAGTTTTCTTTGATGATATTCTAGTCTTTAGTGGCAGCCTGCAGGAGCATTTAATCCACTTGGCAGAAACGCTGAGGATTCTGAGAACATAAGCTAGTGGTAAACAGAAAAATATGCTATTCTGCAGTAAAACAAATTGAATATCTGGGTCATTTTGTGTCAGCAGAAGGTGTGGAAGTTGACCATGGGAAAGTATGCAGTATGGTGGATTGGCCACAGCCTAAAGACACTAAAGAGTTACGTGGGTTTCTTGGACTCACCGGGTACTATCGACGATTTGTGAAGGACTATGGCAAACTAGCATTTCTGTTAACTCAATTACTAAAGAAAGATGCTTTTGATTGGAATGAGGAAGCTTCACAGGCATTTGAGACTTTGAAGAAAGCCATGGTATCCGTCCCAACCCTGGCCATGCCTGACTTTAATAAGGAATTCACAGTAGAAACAGATGCGTTGGGAAGAGGGTTAGGTGCCGTGTTGATGCAAGGAGGTCGCCCTATAGCCTATTGGAGCCAGACGTTATCACTGCAATCGCAGGCCAAGTCAGTATACGAAAGGGAACTCATGGCCATGGTTTTGGTGATTCAAAGGTGGAGACCCTATTTAATTGGGCGACATTTCAAGCTACTAACAGATCAGAAAAGCTTGAGATTTCCATTATAACAGAAACTGATCAACCCAGAGCAGCAGAAGTGGGTTCTTAAGATTTTAGGATTTGATTTTGAGATTCTGTATAAACCGGGAGGATAAAACAGAGCTGCTGATGCTCTGTCTAGGAGGCCAGGTACCAATATTCAGTTGGCGGCGTTGAAAACTATATAATGGGAAGGTGCAGAAGAGTTGGAGGCTGAAGTGAGAGCTGTTCCAAAGTATCAACAGACTATTCAGCAGCTATTGATAGATGCGTCTACAATAACTGACTATGAACTCATCAATGGAACTCTGTTTTTTCAGAAGAGATTGGTGTTGGCAGCGGACTCTCAAGTCATTCCTAAAATCTTAGCTGAATTTCACAATACTCCATTTGGTGGACATTCCGGACAGTTTCGCACACTGAAAAGGATTGAGGCTGTGGTATATTGGGATGGTATGAGGCAGAGAATCAAAGATTATGTGGCCAGCTGCGATGAGTTCCAGAGATACAAGTACCACGCTCTGAAACCAGCTGGATTTCTCCAGCCTTCGCCTATCTCCAACCTGGTTTGGGAGGACATATCTATGGACTTCATTGGTGGATTGCCAAAAACTCAAGGGGGGACACGACACTGGTGGTAGTGGATAGACTATCTAAATATGGACACTTTATTCCTCTTTCACATCCTTACACTGCAGCAGATGTAGCTACGAAATTCTGTCAAGAGGTGGTTCGCCTACATGGGTCTCCGAAGAGTATAGTGTCCGACCGAGACAAAATCTTTATGAGCAACTTTTGGAAGGAGCTGTTTAAGCGCATGGGCACTACATTGAAATTTAGCAGTGCATATCATCCGCAAACAGATGGTCAAACTGAGGTGTTGAATAGAACATTAGAAACCTATTTAAGGTGTTTTTGCAGCTGCAATCCGAGAGCTTGGATCAAATGGTTGTGTTGGGCTGAGCTATGGTATAACAGAGTGCCGCTGGAATGACACCGTTTGAAGCCTTGTATGGTTGACCTCCTCCGGCTTTAATTCGCTGGAATCCCAGTTCCACCAAGTTTGATGCAGTAGGACAGCAGTTAAGGGATAGAATTTTAGAGGTGCTGAAAGACAACTTGCATCGTGCTCAGAACAGAATGAAACAGTTAGCTGACGGCAAGAGAAGGGATGTTGAATTCCAGGTGGGAGAATTCGTATTTCTGAAACTTCAGCCATATCGGTTTCGGAAGCTAGCCAAGCATCGTAATGAGAAGCTTAGCCCCCGTTTTTACGGACCATACCAGATCCTGTCCAGAGTTGGCGCAGTGGCATATGAGCTGAAATTGCCTATGGATTCCAAACTTCATCCTGTTTTTCATGTGTCCCAGCTGAAGAAGGTCATTGGTGTGACGAGCCTATCTCAACCTCTACCTCAATGCCTGAATGAAGAGTGGGAGCTGTAAGTAGTTCCAGCTACAGTGTTAGATCACAAGTTTGATGAGAAGGGACATTTAACAGTGCTGATTCAATGGAAAGGACTTCCAGATTGTGAGAATTCTTGGGAGGATTTTGACGTGGTGATGTCACATTTTCCAGATTTTCACCTTGAGGACAAGGTGGTGCATCAAGGGGATGGTATTGATAAGGACAGAATGGGAAACATAATTAAAAGAGTGTATATCGGGAGAAATAAAAGAAATGGGGAAAAGGATGTTGATGTGGCAAGAGTGGAAGGGGAGTGTGCGAGTTTGTTACTAGAGAGAGAAGGTTCCCTAGGTGAGTAGGGTAGTTATAGAGAACGCGGGTCTGCATTGGAGGGTACTTTTTGGGTGGGAATTGCATTCAGCTTTTGGGCTGTAGGGAGAGTGGCCTTCTCGAATTGGCTAAACTTGGTTGACGTTTACGTTTATCTTCAGTATATCAATATATTCAGTGAGGCATTATTCATATTCCTGTTTGTTCTGTATTCGATCGTATTAGAATGCTTATGCCATTTGTTAATAGTTATTTTATAGAACCTTGTCTGATAATCTAAAGAGCATAAGAAACCTAATTTCAAAATGAATAAACACCTTCCCATTACTCACTTAGCCTTTACTTATGGCAAGATTATCATCATTCATGGCATACCTCTCCTCTGCAATACTGTCAGCATAGAATATCACAATATTTCCAAACAGAATAGTGCTCAAGAAGGCCCAAGCAGAAAACGGAAGCTTTGCGTTACTACCAGATTCAGATGATGATCCCTGAAGGACATGAAAGAGGGGGGACAAGAGGGTTACAAAAATTGTCAAATGTCAATCATGCAAAAAACCACAAAACAATATAAGAATTCCACATAAACGTAAAAGTGAAAATGACATAGAACTCACTATGATCATGTCCCACATGGCAATAGGAAACATAAAACATGTTGCAGAAGCAATAGTTAAAGCATGGAGTCGCCTTTTAAGTTGATTCTGTAAACAAAATGTCCAGGGGTTATGGATACACACAAAACACCTTGCACCAAAGTCAAAGTATAAAATTCAAATTACATAAATGTTACCACCTTGATTGAAACATGCCTTGCAATCACTCTCCTGAGCGCAGATAGAATACCAGCAATAATAGGGACTAACATATGCCTCAGGCCCAAAACTGGTTCAGTTTTAGCCTCAGAATCATCTCTATCTTCCCATGGTATATTCCAGTTAAGTTTACAACACTTATGGAAAAAATAAAAAGTATGAAAACCTAGACAGAAAAGAAAAAGAACACATGGAGCAAAAGATATTTTAGCAGTAAACTTAGTAAATTTAAGAAACAAAATAACACAGTCTGACTGAGGATATAGAATGGAGAATATGTTGCTGTAGCCCATCCTTCTGATAACAGGTATAAGGATGCCGACATGGCAATAAGGCCACCTATCTGGTTCAAAATAAGAAGGTATCCACTGGATTAGAGAAGATCCACACTTATGTTTCAAACACATTAATCACAAGCAGCAATGCAAATCACATTATTTAATTTATCATAGTACAACCTGGCGTAAATCATAGTAGTCAGTGAGCTATAGAGCATAGCAACCCTGGGCTACTATGGGATTCAAATAGTGGAGCGATTTTCAATACCAGTCATTGCAACTGTAATAGCAGCAATTCACATGCTATAGCGGTGCTACCATGGTATAGGCTCCAAAAAACCTTTTTTACTCCTGAATAAAATAGTGATTTCTTCCACATTATCTAATGCTTTTTTTGCTCAAGAAACAAAAATAGAATTTGAAACCCTTCTTCCTAGACCAACCCTCAAAAAGTTAACTCAGTTTTGACCTTTGTTCCTTCACACTTTACAGGACTATTTTTTCCCTCATGTTCCATTCTTTCTTTTTCATTTAAACTCACTTGTTCACATTCTAATAGTTTTTATCTAATTTGTTTATGTTCTTTCTCTATTAATTTCACCATCATCTATCATTTTTTACTTCATTACTATTTTCTTATTGCTCCTAGATTGATGGCAATTGAGTGTAAAAAGTGACTTATATATACTACCTCCAACATAGGACAAATATCAAGACCAAGGAAAGTGGTGGTCACATTTAATACTACCATAAATTCAAAGTATATTCCAAAAATGCCCTTAAGTTCAAATGTTGTAAGTGATGGTCACATTTAATGCCAGTACTCATAATCCAATGAATGAGTGCCTAGTAAATAGAGTTAACAATAAATTAAGGTATAAAAGAAATTTAACCCTGAGTAAGTCTAAAAACTAGTCATTGTTTCTTATAATTAGGACAAAAAAAAACAATCAAAACACAATTTGTTTCTTACAGGCCCAGAGGTAGTATCAATAATTTCTTAATTTTTGGGTTTTCTTTTTTTGTTTTTGAAAATAACCGCTATCGTAATACAAAGTTGGCCACTACGCACAGCTATCCACGATTGAAAACTATGGCTTAATTTTTTATTATTATTTTATCAAAGAAGGCTTAATTTTATACAGTTTTTTTAACAAAAAAAATGTTTTCAATTTAGAGAAAGAAGGAAAGTACAACTAGGGAAGATAGGTGATCCTCCAAAACAGCTATTATGACCAGACAGACGGTAAAGAAGCAGGCTTAAGGAGAGGGGAAAGAAAAACGTGTGACCTTCATTGAAAAAGGTAAAATAATTCAGGAAATAGTCACAAGTTACAACTTCACAAGAGATTTATCAATGCAGATAAAGTAGAAAGGAGAAATATTGCAAAAACATTCTTATGGAATAGGTATTTAAACCGATTTGAGCACATGGTTTCATGGTGTAACTTGTATAATATACCTAACAACATAAGTATCTTAAAAGGGTTACCTTTTTCCACAAATGACCTCTCCTGCCATATAACACTGCAGAAAGTACTCCAAGAACAGCACCAGAATACTCAGCCAATATTGCTCTAAATTAATAAGAAAACAATGATTGCATTAAGTTCATATGGCAATACAAAATACTTTCTCATCAAAATCAAAGCACCATTCACCTCTATACTAACATGATCAAGAAATAGCTATATAATGGTAGGATGACATCAATGATTCAATTGGACTTGGACTATGACAAATTGGAAATCAGTGATTTACACAACTGAGCATCAGCCATGATGCCACATAACTCAAAGCAATTAAGACTGAGCACTTGACACATTAAAGTTATCAACTGAAATTTTCTTTCAGAATATAAAAA
>PYAF01005475.1:239100-281711 GCA_007407185.1 Glycine tomentella
ATTTTTATTTAAAAAATTAAAAAAGAAATAATTAGAAAAATAATAAATAAAAATAAATAAATATATTTTTTATCTTTGAAATATAGTTATGTTGTGTTTTTTGTCTTAAAAATCATTTGCTTGACTTTTTTCCTTGTAAAATTCCTTTTTGTTTTAATTCTTATTATTTTTCTTTAATCCTTCTAATACATCTGGTTTTTTTTTATTTGAGCCTCAATAATATGTAAATTATTTACTTTTTAGTTCGTAATAATTTTTTTCGAATGGACTAATATTCAAATCCCAATTTAATATTTAAAAGTATAAATTATTATAACTTTAGTGCCTGTAAACATTAAAATTAGAAAAATTGTCACCAAGTGTAAAAATTTTTCCCATTAGTTAAAGCTAAGAGAATAGCCTACGTGGCACGTTATTTTTCGGGTCTTTTCTTCTGTGAATGCAATAGTGCAGTCTTTAACGTGACTTACTCACTCTTATTCGTCTACGTGTCCTTAACTCCACGTCAACAAGTGACCCTCACTTTCTGAGATTGTATGCTTTCCAAGGGGCCTCCTGTTTACAATTTTCGTAAATGATTTTTTTATGCTAACATTGTTTTAAAAATTATACTAAATATTGAATGTTTCAAATTAAGTTTTAAGAAAATCAACATTGAATCCCTTATTTTCCTGAATGTTCCTCGTTTTCCACCTTTCACTAGCTGCTCATCCAAGGAATCACCTCTCCATGTTATTTTTCATTAACTCATCTCATATTCGACATTGGATTCCCATATTTTGTCGATGTTAAACACGATGTGGAAGAGGCCATTTTCCATGACCTCAATCTTAATTGGTATAATGGTTATAGAAAAGTGATGTGTGAAACTGATTCACTGATTCTGCCACTACTATTCACTTGCTATCGCATGCTAATGTTCACTTTCACCCATTGGCAGCGTTGATCAATCATATGAGAGCCATTATGCATAGGCAGTGGCAGTTGGGTCTTTAACATGTCTATAGAGAGGAAAACCAGTGCGCCAATTTAGTTAGAGAAAGTTCTTCAACTTTTGAGCAACTTCAGCTCTTGTCTTTTTGTCTTATTCAACTTCCACACCTTTTGTCAGCTGATGCTTTGAGTATAGCTTCTTTATGTATGTAGTTTTTTTTTCTTTTACAACTTTTCGATGATTAAAAAAAAACAAATTCCATTGTCTTTAAAATATCATTATCTATACTAATAAGTTAAACTAATAATAAAAGAAATATTTTCATTTGGTGTCCATATTGTATTGGACAATTTTATCTTTAAATTACTTCTTTAATTTTTAAAAATTTTCTTTTAATCTAGAGTAACTTTCCACACTTTTCTTAGTTTTTTATTCTATCACTTTTTTTATTACCTGTATTTAACTTTTGTTTTTTATTTATTATTTAAAAAATTTAGAGAGACATCCTCCCCTAGTATATATAGTGTACATTTTATAAACAAATTTATTTCATGTTAGAATTCTCATCCAAAATATCATATTATGTTGGAAAAAATGATTTGACACTTAGGTTCTTTAATCAAGATACATAATTTGATTCTCAACTTGGACATGAAGTTACAATTGGAAGTACCATTTTATCCAAAAATGGACCGACCCGATAGAAAGTGATTAATTTGGTACCATAAAAGAAACCTTGGATATTTCTTGTTAAAAATAAAAAAGAATTCTCATCCAAAATATAAGCATTTTTCTTTATCATGATTATACATCATAGGAAATTATGTCCAACTTTTCACATATAGAAAGCTTGTAATTATAATTGCAGTTTAAATATGTTTTTGGTCCTTAACGTTTTTTATTTTGATTTTTGTAAGTTCATTTTCTAATTTTAGTCCTTATAAATTGATATTTTTCCAATTTTGATCTTATATGATATTTTGCTCATTTATTCCCTATAAGTTTACATTTTTCTAATTTTGGTCCCTATAAGATTTAAATTTTTCCATTTATAGTCTTCATAAGTTCGTGCTTACAAGGACCAAAATTGGAAATAGATAAACTTATAGAAACTAAAAGTGAGCAAAATATTTTAGAGGGACAAAAATTGAAAAGACACAAATTTATAAAAACTAAAATTAGAAAAATAAACTTACATGAACCAAAAATAAAAAACGTTAACATACTAGGACCAAAAACATATTTAAGTATATAATCCATAGTTTTAAAAACTGAACCGGTGTATGACTCAGTCAGGGTATTAGGTTAGTGGTCAAACCGATGGGTCACTAATTGATTAGTATGACCGAGTCTATGATAAAAAAAATATTAAAAATTTATACTATCTTAAAATATTTTAAAAAAATATCACAAATTAATATAATTTCATAACATAGATAATTAGATAGCAAAATGTTAAAAAAATCATTATCCAAGATCTAATTTTAATTAGCTCAAATTATTTCTGGTTGTTTGGCAATTCGCCAATTTATCTTTTATGTAAGGTTAAATAATAATAGTTTGCTAATAAAAAGCATAGCAGGAAGATGATGAATCATCAATGAAGGAAAATAATAATTTAATTTTTTGCAAATTTGATAAAAGGAGAAAATGAGGAGGTAGGAGAGTCAAATAATATGAGAACATGTATCTGGCTGCATAGTGTTTGGTTTACAACAATGGCCATAATATTCCTATAAACAATTGAACAATGTCTTTGGTGCACTTGAAGACATAAGCAAAAGTCCTGGAGCATCCAAGTTGGTCAGGTCTATTTTTCAATCATTACAACAACAAGATTCCCAAATGTATTATTTGCAAAAACAGATCAGAGAGCTACTAACCATCATTTAATCGTGGACAACGGCGTCGCAAGAACAAGGAGATGACGGTGCTGCGAGACTGCAAGAACGAGGAAACGACAGTGTTGCGAGACCGCGATAACAAGGAGACAAAGGCACAGTGAGACCGTGAGAACGAGGAGATGACAGGGCCGCGAGATAGCGAAGCTGCGACCCTACGATTGCGAGAAGTGACGGCGTGACTGCGAGAGGAGAGAAGCGAGAACTTGAAGGGGTTGGAGTGGCGAAGTGCGAACGAAGACAATATGTAAAAAACCTAGAAATCAAACGACATTGTTTTGCGCTCTTGTAGAGAAAAAAAAATTAAGCAACCCGGTACGGGTTGACCGGTAGTCGGTTCGACCACAGACCTAGTTGGGTCAAGCGGGGTCATACCAAACTGAGAGCATGGCTGATCCATTAGCAGGCTCGACTCGGTCCGGCCACCCGTTCGTGGCTCGACTCGATCTAACCACCCATTCGCGGCTCGATCCGGTCCGGCCACCCGTTTGCGATCAGACCGACTAGATCGGTTTGATTTTTAAAACAATGCTATAATAATACTATCAAATTCCAATTTAAATCAAATTAAATATTATATATATTTATATTAAGTCATTAAAATAAAATAGTTTTGATTTACATAATTAAATAATTATATGTAAAGTACTTATTTCATATATTTACAGAAATTAAAGTATTAGTAGTTAATAGAATTTTTTTCTACAGAAATTTAAAAATTAAACTTGCAAGTAATCAAAGAAAATACAATAAAAAAAAAAAACTTATAAGAGAGGTGGTGGATGAGATTGTAAAACCCTTGTATATCTTAAAATTAGGGTAAACCTGAACGTTGTTCTCAGTGTTCCTTATAAAACCCTTGTAAGCGCCTCCTTTCTCTTTCTATCTCTCGCTCGCTCGTGCTGAAGCAGAAGGGTTCGTCAGTCTCTCCATCTGGTATTCAACTGTTTCTCTCGCTTCGCTTATTCCACATTTTCTCTCTTCAATTTTTCCATCGCTTAATTTGCTTCTGATTATCACGGGTTTTAATATACAACAATTTTGAGCCAATCCGCAATCCCCATTCCCCAATCCATAATCTTCCTAATTCTCCCTTAAAATATATGCTTTAAATTTGAGCTTTTGATTGGTTTGAATTGATTTCTGTTAATTGCTTTCTGTTGGAATTAAGGTGCTTGAACATTTGTTCATACATCATTCCTGGAACAATGTAATGTTTGCATCGGGAGTGTGTTGGTGAGAGCACAAAAGGAACTAATCTTTTGTCATGATTATAGTCATTCGAGTTTCTTGTTTAGTTTTTGGATTTGGACATGCTGATGTTTTGTCTGTTAGCTCAGCAAGTGAGAATTAAGGGGGGAGAGAACTGTTTCAGTTGCTGACATTGTTTCATATTTAATGGTGAAAATTCTGAGATTGGTGGTGATTTTTTCCTTTTTGTTTATAATTTCTATTTAAATTTCTTTAGCATTGTAACCCTATGAGTTTGGTTTGGGTTGCCACTTGCTTGCAATTAGGATTTCGGAAAATATATATCCACTTTGATTTTGCCTTTTCAGCTCAGTAAGTGAGAATTAAAAGATAAAAAAACAAGAGAGAGGAAGTGAGGAGGTGGAAAACTGTTTTAGTTGTTGACAGTGCCTCATGTTTTTGTACGAGTCTTCCTTACTGAAAGTTATGAGATTGGTGGTGATTTTTTCATTTTTGTTTATGATTTCTATATTATATATTCTTAATTATGCAGTTTCTAAATTTCTTTGTCAGTGTAACCGTATGAATATTGGGTTTGGTTGCCACTTGCCTTGTAATAGGATTTTGGAAATTATGTTCACTGTGATTCTTATTTTCATTTACTAAGCAAAGGTTCTGATAGGGGCCCTTATGTCATGAAACAGATTGAACAAAATGTACACCTCGAGGAAGAAAATTCACAAGGATAAGGATGCTGAGCCCACTGAATTTGAGGAGACAGTTGCACAGGTTATAGCCCTTTTCTGTTTCTTTAAAATGAATTGATTTCATAAATTCAAGATTATCCTTTATTTTGAAACTCTGTTATTTGATGCCTGTGCAGTACTTGTTTGACTTGGAGAACACCAATCAGGATCTGAAAAGTGACTTGAAAGATCTCTACATAAATCAAGCAATGTAAGGATGTTATGAATGATCAATGATGAATGGATGGATGTTTGGTCTTAAAAATTTCTCATTGTTAGGACAACTAATTTCATGCAGTCAAATGGTTGTGACTGGTAATCGCAAGGCTGTAGTCATCTATGTGCCTTTCAGATTGAGGAAGGCATTCCGCAAGATTCATCTTCGACTTGTCAGAGAGTTGGAGAAGAAGTTTAGTGGGAAGGTTGTATTTTACTGCAATGTGACTTGATATGAAATTAGTTGATCTTTGGTTTTCTTTTCAATGTTTTTCCTTAATATATTTGTTTACCATATCACATTAATATGGTTATAGTGAGTTCCTGGATCAACAATTTGTATTAACTGAAGATTATTGAATGACAGGATGTTGTCTTCATTGCCACAAGGAGGATCGTACGACCACCAAAGAAAGGCTCTGCTGTTCAGCGACCCCGAACCCGCACTTTGACTGCTGTCCATGATGCCATACTGGAGGATGTTGTTTATCCTGCAGAGATTGTTGGCAAACGGGTCAGATATAGAATTGATGGCTCAAAAATAATGAAGGTGAGTTTTTGTGAAGTTGATGATAGGTTAAATGTCCTTTTCTTTTTGTTCCCCATATAACTTGTAAAGCGTTTCCTTTTGTCAATGTATCAATTAAGGTTTTCTTGGACCCCAAGGAGCGCAACAACACTGAGTACAGGCTGGAGACTTTTTCTGGAGTTTACAGGAAGCATACTGGAAAAGATGTAGTATTTGAATATCCAATCTCAGAAGCCTGAGATGCTGCTTGGTTTAATGGAGCATATTGTTTTTGGCAGATTTTTCTGTTAGAAATACATATTATGTTAAACAATATCCAAAATTTTGACTTCTGGAATTTTATTTGATGCTTCTTCACCAAAATTACTAAGGAAAGTATTTTCTGTGGCTATAGGGTTGTTTTTGCAAAAACATTTGAATCAAACAAATCCGAATTTTTGGTGCTATTAAGCGTGTCCTAGGAGTGAACATCCTTTGGTTATATTGAGATTCCAGAGTTTTGATAGTCATTCCAATGATATCTTGAAACATGGAATGGACGTTAGAGTTATGTTCTGGAATGAAACTTGTGCAGTGTTGGTCACCCATTTCACTCATCCATTGTAGTTTGTTAGTTATGTAACGTCAAACATAGCTATTGAGGAACCAAAATGAAAATTAAAATGCAGGTAGGGAAAAGACTGCAAAATTTTAGCCTTTGCATTTTGAATTACAACCCTGACTGGCTAAAGTTGTTCCTCTAAACGGGACTTAAGATTGATTTCATAGAAAGAGTATACTTGTGTCTTTGGATAGGCATGCCCTAAATGATCTAATTTTTCATAATTGATTTTGGTTAAAAATGAACTTCAAGGTTCAGCTGAATTCGCAAAGAGGTTCAGGGTTCTAAATTTGAGTAAGAATATTTCACCTATATCAATTCGGGCTCTGATGAACTCTCACCATCAGCCTTTACTAGTCTCACCTTTTCCTCCTTTCTCCCACAAAGCTTCCTTTCACAACTAGTCCCATATTCAATTAGTAGAATTTGAGATGGGGAGAGTCAAAATGAGACAAATGTGCATTTCCTATCTGAATCAAGGCCCGGTGCCACAAAATGATTTAGAACTATGACGGTTTGAAATGTATTTGGTTCTTTTTATTCAATAAGTATAGCATGACCGAATAATTCAAGAATACTTAATTTAATATCTTTTATTATATATTTTAATATAATACAAAAAATCGTGAATAAAAGAGCGTCAATTCGAGATGTTAGAAGGTGCAAATTCAATTGGTGCGGAGCTGCTACAATTGCTTCAGCCCTACTAGTGAAGGAATGTGTTGTGTCTCATTGGTCCTCTCGTGCCAGAATTTGCTCATAATCTACTTTGTTCTCCCGGAAATCACCTTCATTATAATACATGACTTATGATGGTTTTGATTGTAGAAATAAAAGTGAAGAAAAAGGATGGAAAAACACGTGTATATGTAGGAAAACATACACTGTGTTAGGGATATTGTTCGAGTCTGACGTTATAGTGGCTCTCAAACTCATCATGGAAGAAACCAGTATGTTTCATCCTCATGATACCATTTTCAACTTGATCAAATTGCTGGTGGCGTAAGATTGGTGGATCTGTATCCAGCTTACACTTTGAGAAGGCGTTTGATTGGCTTGCTAAATGTGGAGCCTCAAGTTACAATCTCTTTAAGTTTGGCCGAATTGCCTACCTTAGCTGTCTGTCTCTTCTAGCAGAAGCAGATCAGATCCTTAGATTGTGTGCTTAGGTTCCTTCTTTTGTTTTCTGATGTCTGAAAAAAATACATGTAGGAAAACATGTATAATACCTTACCCTTGGTTTTGAGAGGAAAGAAATCCAGTGTAGTTTTTTAACACGGCTCTTGGACGAAAATCGTGATTCTACTACCTTCTTCAATTACAGCCGGCCTGCCTTTTCTTGGTCAACATTTCCAGCAAGTATTATTATGTAATAAATTCCAGAGAGAATAATTGATGGTGCTTCTAACATATACATAAATGATGTTTCTTTTTGGATACGCGTATAAAAATTATTTTTACTTGTGTTATTAATTCAATAAGAATAGTCGGGGCACAAATAAAGTAATATTAAATTTTGAAGATAATTTTGCTTTTATCAAAATCATGGTTTTAAAGTATAGAATTGATTCTGATCAAATTTGCCAAACATTTCATTAAAAAAATCAAAATCCATTTGGATGTATTCAATGTAATTGTTCCAAACACAATAATAGCTTATTTGGTTTTGGTGTTCATGCATAAACAACTTTTTTTTACGTAAAATGAAAACTACTTTGTCTAGCCTTTTTTGTTGTTTATTCATAAAGGGCCAAAAGGCCACTACTTTGTGTAGCTTCTTGTTTGATGTGTGAACAATGCTTGAAGACGTGGAACCAAAAACATTAATATATTACTTCAAATTTTCACGTTTTTTAACCATGTTTTGAACTCTCGACGAAGATAAAAACACATTAAAATAAACTCGTCCAAAATAGATTTTTTTTTCTTTAATATTGTCTCTTGTTTTGCAAATGATATTAATCATTTATAACTTTTTCAATAAAGAAGAATCATTAAATTAAGCATAGAATTATAACAATAACAATAAAGACCTACGTCAAAATATTTGTAGTTAGTTACATTATAAATTGATGTATAAAAAAAGTAGAATTACACTTGAAAAAAGCTTGTATGATATATAAGCAAAATAAGACAATCCAATCTATAATGCACTTTTCCTCTATATATAACACTGTGTTTCAATTATTCTCGCATGTACACTATTGCTGCTAATACATGTTATTAATTACCTTAGGAATCTTGAAAGAATCTACTGTTAACCCCAGTCCTGAACAGATGCAACTGAGGTGCACTATAAACAGTTATCTCAGTGTTGGCAGCTACAAAAAGAACATGCCCTTCAGTGATTGGATACCCTTTTGGTGATTCTGTAGTCATCATCATTCCTTCCCCAACTGTGACCAAAAAGATGGAAGGACCTGGAACTGCTGGGAACACTACCTTTTCCCCTTGAGGAAGATTACAGCAATCAATCTCAAATTCCTCAAATGGTGGGATGTATTTGTTTACATATTGATTTATAGGAACTCCACGCAGGATCTCTGGAGAACCCTGCAATGCAAGGGTAACAGATGTAAGGAAATTGTTATCTTATATTTAAAAAAATTGCTTTTAGTTTCTATATATAATCATGACTTTGTTTGATTTTGGTCCTTTACCTTTTTGTGTTTGTCTTAGTTCTCATAAATTTTAATGTTTTAAAAAAATAAAAACATTAAAATTTATGAGAACAAAATAAAATTAAAAATTAAAAATTAAAAGACTAATGACATCAAGCATGAGTCCTGCTTATTTATACCACCATACAAGAATGTCTCCTTCCTGAAAAAAAATCATTGTAAAATCACAGCAATCCTTGATGGCATGTCATAGATTTGGTGAAAACATTTCTTATCTTCAACCTCTTTTTCAAAGTTATTATACTCAAGTAGTTCAAGTAGTTTGCTCTATTACAAAACTAACAAGAAATTAATCTTTGTGCCTACTCTATTCTATACCTTGTTACTCGTTATAAAGAAAACTCCATGGAACAATGCATTTTACAATTAAAAAAAAAATCCATAGATGTTTTTTTATCTAATGAAAACGTAAACTGCATAATATCTGCATATGCCTCAGCCAAGTGACCAGGGGTGTACAAGGATGAAATTCATGATTTAACAAGTTATTATAGAAAATTTGATACATCTTATATATCAGAAATCAGAACCATATCTGTGTGTAACCATAGCAAAGAATAAAGTCCTCTAAGAAAGCTGAATATTTAACTGTAGAACTATGATTCTGCAGTTGAATATTTTTCAATTGCAGTTGTATAATATTCAACTGTAGTCACTTGATTTATCATTAGATAAAACTTAGATGTAGTTCTTTAAGTGTTTTTAGTGCTTTTCTCGGATTAGAATTAAAATTTCACCTCAATAACTCTTGTTGATCTTTAATACAAACCTTTATTACGTAGATAATTGAGATGAAACTCCAATTCGACTTTAAAACAACGCCCAAAATACTTGAGGAATTGCATCTAAGTTTTGTCATTTATTATTTACCTGTTTGTATGTGAGCATGGAACAAAGAGTCTGTACATCTCTGTGTTTGGGAGTGAGGCCAGCTCTTACAACATTGTCGGAAGTTGCCATGCATTCAATGCACTCACCACAAATATATGCATGTGGTTCATTTGCCCCAAGAAATAAGGCTTCACCAGGAGCGAGTTTCACATGGTTAAGAAAGAAGGCTGCCATGACACCAACATCAGATGGGTATTGCTTTTCCAACCGCAGCGCCAGTTGCTCCTTTTCTGTCAACTGCCTCACCTGATGATGCAAAAAATGGGAATATTAGTTATGGTATTGATTATTCACTTTAGCAACATGTGTATGTTAACAAAGGTATAAGACATAAATTATTGTTTGATAGCAACTTAAAGAGATTAATGCATCTGAATTCTGAAATATGATCCCAGCTGCGTTTTATAGCTGCCACAATAAGCTATATTCAATACAGTAAATAATTTTAATAGAGGAAACAGAAACAGAGAGATAAAAAATGATTGCAAATTAAGTAGTGTGTACTGTGTATAGCTGTTCACCACATATATTATGACAGAAAAAGACTAAAAACCAATATCTGTTAGTCTAACTGGGTTGATTTTCCTTAAGCAATGTTTCGGATTTGAGTATTGTGAATGAAAAAAATAGACACTGGTAGAATTTTATCCCCTACCATGACAAGAAAATTTGCCTTCTAAAATAAAAAATTTGGTCACTACAGTGAAGAAATCAGTTAATCAATTAGTAACTGAATTAAAACGGATACTAAAACACAAATTGCTAATATTTAGCAACCAATTCAACAACTAATTCTTTAGCAACAAACTTTAGTGATGGATGAACCACCTGGGTCAGCCTAGTGGTAGGAGGTTTGGGTAGTATGCATGAGGTCATACGTAGAACCTCAGTATGATCATTTTACACCAATAAAAAAAATTAGTGATAGATATAGTGGTTGATTTAGTAACCACTTCTAATAACTGATATATCCTTATAGCAATCAATACTAGTGACTGAGATAGAAACCAACTACCTCACTTTAGCAACAATATTTGTTTCATATGTACGAATAATATATCACCGACCCCAATTAATTTGGATTAAAGGTGATGTATGAATAATATAATTTAATATTCAAATAATTCAGGGTGGAGAAAAGGAGTAGTACAACAAAGTAAATCAACACAAGCTAAAAATTTAAATCAAAAGCAAGTTATATATCAACCAACCTGACTTTCCTTATGCAGACGACTTCTCAACCTGTCAACTGCACCAGCTACTCTCTCTTTACCTGCTGACATGATGTCAGTGAAAAGAGACTTCAAAATAGGCTTAACCTTCTCTTCACCATCCTCATCAGTGATTTGTAACACCGAGTTAACATTTTCAGCAACAACCAGTTCCACTACCTCAGGGACAGTAAGCACAGCCTTAAGCTCCTGAATAAAATCACAGCAAATTGCTAACTTGCTCGAAGTGAATAAGAGTCGGAAAATATTTATCTCATCAATCTTTTTACACTCTCTTCATACTCTTTGCATTATATCAAATCAAGGTGACCGGAAGTAATCAAGATTCTAACACTTATAATAAAAGGCATCAAACTTCCACTTTATGAACTGCTAAAAAGACACTTAATTTGCATGTTTACTAAACTCAAATGATTATTATTTGTTTTTTTTTTTTTTTTTTTTTTTCATTTGATACTATCAGTTGTTTGGTCGGCTATCAAGGTTGCATTCACTTGATGGAAGCATAAGGGAAAATCAAGTCAAAAGAAAATGTATGTTCAAGTCACAACATATATTATGTAAATATTCCACGAGTGGACAGTTCTTTACCTATCACCTAAAACTGAATTGCATAAGTACCAAATAAATTAAGACTTAGCAGAAAATGGATGGTTTGAACATTGAACATACCAAACAGTCAAATCCATAAAAAATCCATTTTGTAAGTCATCATCATTAACAAGACTCAGAAATATCAAGGGCTAAAATTTACAACCTCAATTTCTAGGACTGTAAATTAGAAAAAGAAAACACAAATTTCTCTCAACAAAAACCAAGACTTGTTCTAGTCAACAAAAAATTAAAAAGTTTTCCACAAATATGTTTTTTCCCTCAAATAAAAAAGGTGCAAAGAATGCTGTAAAGAAACAAACAAAAAATTCCACTGCATACAGTACCTTAAGAGTGACAAAGCCGCATAGAGCCTCAAACTCTGTCACAGCCAGAGCCATTTCTGGTTTGTGATTCCCATCCTTATAAACATCAGGATGCAACTTGTGCAAGGTTCTGGCCAGCTGCTTATCAGGGTGAGCCTGTATAGACAAGGCCTTGTCCACGGACAGGACCTTGAAACAAAAACTCCACCTTGAGCATATATGAATGATTGCACCAAGGCCATATATATTTTTGTAAAGGGGCTTTCAGTTGGGAGTTAAATGGTTTTGGATATCAATTATCAAATCAACGACTACAAAATGAAGGTGCATGCACGCACTCTTAATTTTAAAATTCAACTTGTAACAGAAGTTGCTAGGATTGAACTCCTGAAAGCCACTTAGTTGTAAAGGCTATACATGATATCATTTCATTAACTAACTATTTCAAAATTAGAAATATTTAAATATATTTTTAATTCATATATAACGATATATAAAGGGAATACCTATCTTTCATCATCTCCACATTTTGTCAAGATAATTTTAGTCTAACTATTCTCAAAACTATTGACTAGCACTACCAACTACTTTTGTGATTCTCATTAAATGGATCTCTCATTTTCTATTTACCTCTCTTCTTCTTTCATTTTATTTTTATTTTATAAAAAATATAGAGAGGCAAAAGTGCATCTCTTTCTCCTTGTCAAAATAATTAAGGTGAATTTTGATTTTAATCCTTCAAAATCTTAATAGTTTTAATATTTATTAATTTATTTATTTTGGGTGAATAGAAGTATCTCTGGATCAATAGGTCTATTTAATGAGATTCATTCAAAGAGTTGATTTTTCCTAATAAATATTTTTTGAATATTTTCTTTCATTCATAAGACTCGAATTCGAGATCTTACTTAAGTAGATCGAGTCCAGTATCACTCGGATCAACAATTTGTTGAAAAATATTATATAAATAAAGATAAAAGGATGATAATTTAAAATAATTAACAGAGATAATTTTTTGTGGGAGAGAGAGATATCTTTTGCTTAAATAAAGGGATAATGTTTAAAATGCACTAATTTTCAAAGATAAAAGAGAGAGTATTAAGAATCCCTTGACTAAGAAAATGGAAAGAGAGAGCTTCATTTCATTTGTCAAATTAAAGATTCTATTATACAGAATAATTAAAGTACATGTTACATCATGTGGCCCCCAAAATCATGTACATTTTATCTAGATACATACATAAGTAAATTGTATTTATATTTATGATAATCAATTTACATTGTGATATAAAGTTTTTTTTTAGTTATTGATAATTTATTTTAAAATATTAAAATTTAATTTAAAAAAGGATAAAAAAAATAAATAGAAAGAGGTAAAAGATTAAATAATCCCTAAACAGTTCTCATAAAACAAAAAATCCTAATTGAAAATAAAGATGCTCTAAGGTTCAAGTTAGATGTTCCAACATCAACCAACATGCACCAAAAGCAAGACTATATTCATATATACGATATGATCATACCTTGAACAAGAAAGGGAGGTCACCACCCCACTTCTCCACAACCTTTGGTCCAAGCACGTTAGGATTCTCCAAGAGCCAAGACTTAAGGGTCACTCTTTGTTGTGAGCCATCAAAAACAATGAAAGAGGGTCCAGACACGTGGCTCCCCATCCAAAGCTCCGCATATGGCTGATCCTCATCAAGCTGTGATGATTGTAACGACCCAGAATTCATGGAAAATAGCTTGGCAACGAGGGAGTCACGGCACGGTTTGCCCCACTCATAGTTCTTCACAGAGCAATGGAGCCCCTGAACCTTGTTGCTGCTGTTCTTGTTCTCATGTTGTTGGTTGGAGTTTGAGGGTGCTAATTCCATTGTAGAGGCAATAGTGATCGTGTCTTAATTGTACGTGGAAATATTGTTATGAGAGAGAGAGAGAGAGAGAGAGAGAGAGAGAGAGAAAGGGTTTGAGTTGTGATTATTATGAGAAAGTGGGTTTGTGTTGATCGTTGCCATGGGTTTGCCTTGCTGGTTTTTGAAGGGTTGGCAATGTTGAAACGTAGCATGAGAGAGGGAATTTTTTCAACTTTTTAATTAAAGAGAGAAACAACTTGTCTTGGTTTATGCTCCTTATCTTGTTCAACAATATCTTTTCTTTACTTTCTCGAAAATTGTGAAAGATTCCAAGATGGAAGGAATACTTTGTGTTTAATGGAATGTTTCAAAAATAAAAAAATATTAAAAGAAAAAATTAATAAATTGAAGAAAAAATTGACTTTAGAAAATAAAAATATATTTTTCTTTTTACTTTAATTTAAAAAAAAATCTATATTCAATTTAGATTCTAAAATTGGACTCATGGCTAATGAAAGTTTGGTATACATATATATGGGGAAGGATAATATTTATTCTAGATAGTGTTTATTAGCGTTTAACACCTTGGACTAAAAATCCATTTGTTCTTTTGTTTTCCAAAATTTAATTTAAAGATATTATTATATTTTATTATTTAATTTTAAAAATAAAATAATTTGTTCTCTCTCCTATCTTTTTTCTACTTTCTCTCCTATAAATATGAAATTCAATTTGTCTATGTTATAGGCAAACCAGGAGTGTATTAAAAGGATACCAATTTTTTTTTTTACATAATTATCTAAATATTTTTCTTCTAATAAATAATAAATTTAAAAATATTTATTATTAATTTTATAGATAAAACTAGATATATGAATTACTATTAGCAAAATTTTTAAGTTCTTAATTAAAAAAATTTCATATTTACACAAAGATCCTAATTAAGGATCTCATATTTAATTTGGATTTCCAAAATGAGGTTCAAGTCTAATGAGAAGCCTAAATGTATATAATCTTTTTTTCAGGCTAAGCCTAGAACAAGGCATGATCATATTGGACTAAAAAGGCAATTTAATTCATGTGCTTAAAATTTAAAACTCAAGCAAGTTCAAGTTGCTCACAAACTAAATGTAAATCGTATGCTACAACAGGTTGTGTCAACAAGCCCAAATTCAATTTGAGTTTCTAAAATAAAATCTAGGGAGTGCTAACTGCACTATATAAAATTCTTATACACTATATTACTTTTTAAAATGACAAGAATGCCCTTAGCTTTGTTGGTTTATTTCAGTTGTTTTGTTTATTTGTGGCTCATTTTTCACTGCGCGTTTGCCGGATTTGGTGGTGCGAAAAGGTTGTTTCTGGCTGTGCATTGGAGGTGTTGGTGTCGAAGGGTGTAGCTGTGGGTGGGTGGTGGTAGAGGCATTCTGTGTTGGAAGTCGTCAAACTCGCGCGGTGGCTGGAGGTAAGTAATGCACATTGTATAACATACGGATTATGTAATCTGTATAGATGATACAGATTAGATAATCCGTAAGTGTAATTTGTATGGAAAGAGTCTTACGGATCATGTAATCCGTATGGACTATACAGATTCTGTGATCCTTATGGACTATACGGATTACATAATCCGTATGGTCCATACGGATCACCTAATCCATATGGGTTAAAAATTTTGAAAAAAATAAATAATTTAATTTTAAAAGCATTTAGTTGTTTGTAATTAATTAAAAATGTAATCCGTTTGAGAGATTCTTTTAAGTCACGTAACAGAAAATATATATATATATATATATATATATATAAAATAATAGATTAAATAATTTTAATGTTGAATTTGTAAATTGAATTATGTATTTAATGTAAATTTGTCTTGTATTTTTGTAGGAATTTTTGTAATAGTGATGTTTTTAAAACATTGAAGTCAATTAGAATTATATTATGAATTTAATTTTGTTTAACATTATTATGCATATGTTTTGTCGATGAAAAAAATATATTTTTATTTGTTAAGATGGACAACGATCAATGGATATACGATGATATTATGTCTGAAGATATTAATATTGATGAAGACATTGGAGAAGAAGCTGATGCGTGTGAAAATGTGAATTGTTCAGTTGATTGTTCGACAGCCTTCAATACTTTCGAGGTATTTATTTGATTTAGCATTTAGTTAAAATTGTATAATGAATAAATTAAAGTAAATGCATGATAGTTAAAGATTAATTATTATTGGTTGTAGGTGTTCCTTAGTCGTGAGGACGTATTGAAGTGGGCTCGTAGTGTTGCATATGATAATGGTTTCGTAGCTGCCATAATGAGAAGTGGAATGGATAATGAAAAGCTAGGAACAACATCATATGTTTTAATTGGTTGTGAAAGGAGTGAAAAGTATAGATCATGAAAAAAAGGTTCAATACTTACCAATACTAGCAGTAGAAATGTGATTGTCTGTTTAAGATGAGAACCGAACCATTTCCGAGAGGTGAAGGTTGGATAGTGAAGGTAATATGTGGCACTCATAATCATACTTTGGCTAAGTCATTATGTGGACACGCATATGCTGGTCGACTAACTGAGGAGGAGAAGATTATTGTTGTTGATATGACAAGGTCAATGGTGAAACCAAAGAATATTCTTTTAACTTTGAAGGAGCACAATGCCAATAATTATACAACATTGAAGCAAGTATACAATGTAAGATATGCATACCGGACACGTATCAGAGGTAATAACAGTGAAATGCAACAATTAATGAAACTTCTTGAATGCGACATGTATGTTCATTGGCATAGAATGAAAGAAGAAAATGTGGTGCGTGACTTATTTTGGGCACATCCAGATGCAGTGAAATTGAACAATGCATATCATATGGTGTTTTTGATAGACAATACTTATAAAACAAATAGGTACATGCTTACTTTACTTGACATTGTTGATGTGACACCTACTGGGATGACAGTTTCAGTTGCATTTGCCTATTTAGAGGCAGAACGCATAAACAATGTTCAGTGGGTCCTTAAACGCTTTAGAGGGATTTTTTTAAAAGTGAATTTTTTCCAGATGTCATTGTTACGGATAGAGATTCAGCATTGATGAGTGTTGTGAAAATTATTTTTCCAAAGGCAACAAATTTGTTATGTCGGTTTCACATTGACAAGAATGTGAAGGCTAAATGTAAAACTTTCATTTGACAGAAGAACGCATGGGACTATGTCATGGACGCCTGCGGGACTCTGGTTGACTGTGGTACAGAGAAGTCTTACCATGATCGTCTTACTAGTTTTGAAATTGCGTGTTCACCATGGCCTACATTTGTTGATTATGTCAAAGAAACATGGTTGGATCCTCATAAGAAAAAGTTTGTAACAACATGGACAAATAAAGTGATGCATCTTAACAACACTACGAATAACAGGTAACCAAATTTGACTTACATGTTGTTGACACTGTGATTTGTTGAACATAATCAGTTGTTGTAATAATAATGAACATGTTGTCTTGCAATGCAGGGTTGAGTCTGCTCATTGGACTTTAAAGAGGCTACTACAGAATAGTGTTGGAGATTTATGTAGTGTTTGGGATGCCATGAACAATATGATAATCCTGCAACATTCTGACATAAAGGCATCTTTGGAAAAAAGCAATGTTATCAGACATGTTTTTAAAGTAACATTGTACGAAAGGCTTATCGGAATGGTGTCTAGGTATGCGTTAAACCAGATTGCTGCTGAGTTTGAGTGAATTCATTATGCAGGAAAAAAACCTGTCTCGTTGTAGATGTGTGATGAGAACTACCCATGGCCTCCCTTGTGTATGTGAGCTAGCTAAAGTTGTTGTTGGCAGCGTAAACCTAACAAGCGTTCATATATTTTGGCGAACATTATCTTTTTTAGATCAAGGTATTGATGGTGGGGAAATTCACATAACCAATAAGATGGATGCAATATCCAAACATTTTGAGAAGGTTGACATGTGTGACAAAGTGACATTGAAGACTAAACTTAAAGAATTAGCATTTCCTGATTTAACTTTCATGTGTCCCCCCATGAAAATGTCAAAACAAAAGGTGCTCCAAAGAATAAACAGGCAAGGCACAAAAAGTCAACCAATCGGAATCTGTCTTACTTTGAGTATATCGATGAATTACATTCAGTGCATGGTAGTTACTCCTCACAAAAACGTCTAGTTCCAAATGTGATCAAAGAATGAAGAACAGGAACGTTCCTATGCTGGATCAGTTTCATCCCTTTATGCAGAAATTCATTGTTAACATCACTGATGTTAAAGCAGATGGTAATTGTGGATATCGAGTAATTGATGCCGTATTAGATTATGGAGAAGAATCTTGGCCTTTGGTATGCAACCATTTGCTAAAAGAACTTGCTGAATGTCTGATTATTATATAGCATTGTTTGGTGAGTTGAATAGGTTTGAGCAGTTAAAGAGGTCTATTTTAGTGGATGGCTTAACAAAGGTAACAAAATATTGATTTTTAGTTATTGGTGTGTATATATATATATATACACACACACACACAAGTCTTTGTTTAACTCACTTATTTGGGCACTAATACGGTAATTGTGTAGGTAACAATGGATGGATATTATGGATATGGGTCATGTCATTGTATCGAGGTATAATGTCATTATTGTTTGTCTATCACTCCAACAAAGTATGACTTTTTTTCTTCTAAGAAGCCAACCGCCAAGAGATGCAGGTGTTTATCACGTTATATGCATTGCTCATATGTTTGGTAACCATTTTGTTCAGGTATATCATCTTCCGTTACTTGCACATTTTTAAAACCTACAATTGTATTTAATGATTTTTAAATGTTAAACTTATTGAAACAGGTTGAACTCGCACACAACTGTCCTATCCCATCAACATCATTGTTGTGGTCTAGGCATTGTTCGAATGAAGCGAAACACTAGCTCATTCCCTACATTGATCAAATGACAATGTATACTAAATCCATGGGGTTACGCACTGAACATGTGGATTAAGGAGACGCATAAAATGTAAATCCAATGCCTATAGTTAACCCACTTGTACCATTTTAATCATTTGACGGGGTATGTTGTAGTGTTTTATTGAAAAAAAAGTTATGTAACATTGTTGGTTAACTTGATTGGAATTTGTGTGTCAAACTAGCAAGTTCCTAACATGTTTGGAATTTATAAAAATGACATGTAGTCTAATAATTGTGTACCATTACATAGATATAGTGAAATCCTGTAAATTCAACAATAATACTACCAACAAAACAACATGAAAAACATAAATGTCAGTAGTCATCAATCTCCCCCATCAACCTGTCTCCGTTGTGAAGCTCTGCCTTAACTGGTCCGCACAAACACGTTTCCATGCTCAATGACACTGCGTGCTAGTTCCAATAGCTGTTGTGTAGTATCGTACGCATCTATGCCAGGGGTTACCATATGCATGTCTATCATGTGTTGCAACCCGTCTCCTATCCTTTGGAACATACACTGAAAGAATCATACATTACAAGTGTTTTAATGACCACTACTATGATTAACTTTAATTAAATTTAACAAAGAAAGGTAGGCAGAGTTTTACCACTGCATGTGGAGGCATGCGACCCACATCAGAAGGTGCGGCATCTTCATCTAGCACCTCTGGTCTCTCATCCTCTTGGACAGCAACAAGGGATGCAGGAGGCTCCTGTAAAATAGTAGTCACTCGCATGGGATGTCGGGTAGGCTCTTCCGGCTCCGGCGGACACATAAATGGATGTGATATACGATAGAATCACCCCATATACCCAGGAGCACACTGACTGGGATATGTAACCAAATCATCAGTGGCCACAAGGTACTCCCTGAAGTGTGTCCATCGGTCATCAATGGCTTCTGTCGACGGAGCCTTTGACTGAAACAATTGTGGGATTTGTTAAACATACCAACATTGTCGCATCACCTGCTTAGGTAAATGTCTAACCATATGCGGCCCCCATCTAATGTACCTAGAGAATAAGGATATCATCTCGAAATCTCTGTGTGCACGGTGATTCCCGTAAGGCGTCCAGCAAACATCATCCAGCGTCAACCTATCTAACCACCTACGATAGGTTGTAACTGGTAAAGCCTTTGATGGTCTAAATCGACATGCACGTGGCAACCTCTCCTCGTACTGTGCATTTGGCATGACATTTCCTATTGTCAAAAAATGTTCATAGATCCAGCACTGCAGTACAACATAACAAATCATACAACATTCATATTAATAACACAAACATAACTTTAAAGAAGTATAGTAATCACCTGTAGCAAAGAAATGTATCCGGCTAGGTGTTTCCTGTGATGTTCGGATGCGTAGTTTAAGTTTTCATAAATGTGTACTAACGCTGCTGCACCCCAACAATACCCTGCCGCCTGGTCGAGATCGCAAAATGCGTCTAAGAATACCACACTGATGTGTGTGGCACTCTTGTTCGCAAATAAAATGCAACCGACCAAATGCAACAAGTAAGCTCGAGTGCTAAAAAATCCACTGCCTAGCTTCACACTTGGCAGCATATAATTCGCGAAGCCACGATAATTGAACATATGCCCCATGATAATGTTCTGTCTCAGCTTCAACATCCCCAACTGTTACCTCGAGCAACTCTACAAGTAGTGTTCTTGCCGCCCCCACATCAATGACCTCATATGTCTGCAAGGCTCCCATGACTGGGAGATGCAACAATGATGCTACATCATCCAAAGTGATGGTCAACTCTCCAATGGGCAAGTGGAAGCTGCTGGTCTCGGGATGTCATCTATCGACAAATGCAGAAAGTAATCCTCTGTCACCCGTCTCCACAGAACAACATATCAACGGGCTTAATCCAGTAGCTGCTACCAAACCTTCAATCTCAGGTGCTGGCGGTCCAAATTTTGCTACCTTACGCCCGTGGGATGCCAATTTTAACTCAGCCCGATCCTGCAAAAATGTATATCAATAACAACACATACATACACAAATAAATCTTAACATGTAATGTACTTAAACACATACATACCTCTCCAGCCTACACTCTAACCGCTACATAATTAACGTAATCTGTCAGAACTGAAGGATCTTCCGGCCCACCTGGTAAGGACTCTGTGTCGGTCCCAACATCCTCTGTCATTGGAATGTCAGTCTCGACAACTGGATCCTGAATCACAGATTCCTCAGCAACACCCTGAACAGGCCTTTGTCTTCTCACCGATGCGGTGGGCCTACATCGTTCACCCCGCTATTCTTCATCACCATGAACATGTGTTCCAGAAGCTCGATCTACTTCTCTCCCTAGAGCCCGGCGCATACCTCTAGTTTTTGCTATAATCTATGTCATTTCTTAATGAAGTTAGTCATAAAATATAACATCTTACGATATAACAAAAATTAATGACATGCATATTCTTAACTAAATTGTCCACAATATTCAAGTCAGTGTCCTTAAGGGTTCAATTTATGGATTACCATCATTATTTTCATTCCTCTCACAACTTATCACAATCACATTAGTTAGGATGAACGAAACTAATTCACTAAGACAACAACAAAAAATAGAAATGACAGTCACATTCATTCACTTTGCCAGGATAACAATATCCCATAGTCATGGTTTCTTTAACTGACATCGACAAACCAACTTTGTCCACCAATTATGACTGCAACATTTCAAGGATACCCAAATAACATGAAAATGAAGAAATGCTACGTCCAATGACATGGGAGGGTGGAAATTAGTGCACATCAAATGTACTTTTGTCATTCTATTGCTACCTTCATTAGTTTTTTATTTAGTAATTCTTCCTTTACCCAATTTTTATTTCAGCAAAGTCTATTATTTATTTGATCATTGCTTCACCATTAGCTTTTTATTGACTAATTCTTCCTTGCACAAGCAACTATATATCACTTACAATGTTGCCTTAAATGTAAAACAAGTAACACCTAAGAGAGTAAACAAAAACTACTTACTTTCTCCTAATATACCAATCCATATACAGTCATTCAAATTTCAACATTCTAATATATATAAATTATTCAAATTTTAATTATTTTAAAACATCTGTTAAGGATTTAAGCTTCATACGGATTACCTGATCCGTATGGACCTTATGGATTGTGTAATCCGTAAGGTACATACGGATCACCTAATCCGTATGGAGCTTATGGCCTTCTTACGGATCCTTCAATCCATTCCATCCTCACAGATTGTTCAATTTGTGTCATCTTCACAGATTGCTCAATCCGTATATCAACCCCAAAACACCAGCACACAACTGACCTTCTGTTGACGGACGCAACCACGAGCTTCACCACAAACGCCTCCACCAACGCGGAAAAACAATGGTGCTCCACTGCCTAAACGAACGGGACTGGGAAGGATCGGAGAAATGGATTTGGGGAAGGAATAAGGAACTTGCAAAAAGGTTATAGTGTACGGGAAAAATGATGTAGGAGAAGAGACGCGCTTTCAATTTTTTAAAATTTATTAAAACTATTCAAAAGGGTAATCTTGGAATTACATTGTACATATATAGTGTATAAGAAAACCTTATAGTGCAGTTAGCACTTCCCTAAAACCAAACTCGTTGAGAGTTCAATTTTTACAAACTTTTTGCATATTAAACCCAAATCATTGAGATTAAGACATGATTAAATTAAAATAAAAAGTTTCACATTTAATTCATGCTCGCAATTTAAATCTTAAACCTTACTCTCATTATGCATGTTCAAGTCATATTAATTGGCTTAACTTCTTGTGCCACGTCTAGCAAAAATTGAATGAGATGGAAAGAAAATTGAGTGGCAACGTATCAAAAGGAATGAAACAACCTTTAAAAATTAAAATCATATTTTTTAAATAAAAAAATGAGTTACAATAGTTTTAAAATTTATTTAAAAATAATTCAATTCCCTTTTGCTCAAAGAAATTTTATTTTCAAATTTAAAATTAAAAAACAAAAACTAAAAATCTATAAATATATGAAATTATTTATTGATGTCAATGAAAGTATTAAAATATTTTATTAAATATTTTAACAGATTTAATAAATAAATTTAATGATAAGTATTTATTATATTTAATATTTATAATAAATAACTATTGCACCATTTTAGCACAACAATTGGATTCGTTTTATTTGTTAAAATCTATGAGACTAAACAGGATAAACAGGATAAACATTTGTTTCATATTTGATTTGAAAAAGAAATTCCAAGACAACACAGACAAATCAATTCCACTTTTTGTTGCTAAAAAAAATTAGGGAACAATTTTTTTATTCCAAGTGCATATTTTTCCCCATGTTTTCTTCCCCACACATCACAAAGTTCTCCCTCAATATGTCAATCTCTTTAACAACTGTATCAACTCACATAATTAAAAATTGTCATGCTCATTAGTTTTTTTTTTTCCATATTTTTGTGTTTTCCATTGCTATTCCTCCATCTATTAATATTTTTGTTGGAAAAGATCACCGGAGCTTTTTTTTTTTTTTGCTGCAAGATCACAAAGCTTTGCAACTATGTATTTAGATTTTATCTGTACCAATTTTTTATAATATAATATTATGATTTTTTTATAACAATATAATATTATGATGTATATTTTATATTTATATATAATATTAATGATGTATGGTAATATATTAAATAATAATATATTATTTTATAGTATAGAATAATAATAATAATATAAATTATATTGAGATAATTAATATTAAAAAGGATATTTCAAGAAAAAAAAAGTTATATTATTTTTTTATTCTCCTTGCATTGTACATTCGTGTGTATCAAACACACCCTTAACATAAGTGGTTTATGAATATAATTGACAAATTGAATATATAAATATTTAAATTAAGGATTTGTCTAACATTAAGTTTGTAAAAATTACTCCACTTGTTGACTTTAAATATTGATCGTTCGATATATTAATAATAATAAAATGATTGACCATGATATTGTACTAGTTACCTAAAAGTGAATTTAAACCAAATTTGTATATTAGTCCTTGTATAAAAGATATATTGTACATGAGTTCGATGGATTAGAAAATTTCAGAAATTGAAATACATGTCTTGAATTGTAAAACTTAGTAGAACAATCAGTATCAAAGGATAGTTGCACTGAAAATTGTTGATGGCAATAGTTGCACCCAAAAATGAGTTTGATTTCATGAAATCTAATTGTGGTTAAGTATAGGAAGAGAAGAAAGGTGGAATGTTGTGACAACATTGTGGGGCTGCGACTAACGAAAACAAGGTCGAGATGGGAAATGTTTGCAATGGACACGGCAATTAGGCATAAACATGGTAGGTTAAGGTCGGAGAGGTTGAGGCTAATGTTGGTAGCTTAAGAAGGGATCAACGAGGACTATCGACCACCCCTGGTGGTTGGTGTCATTAAAACCCATACAAAAAGGCAACTTAGTTCTTTCGCCCCCTTCTGACAACATCGTTTTAGGTCCTTTCTTCATACATTTCGATGAGAATCTGTGATTTGCTCAAATATTCAATTTAATTTAACCCTTTATTGTTTTCTTGGATTTTTGTTTTTGTCTACAGTTGGTCAAATGGATTCTCGAGATATGTTATAGGTTGGGTTTGTACGCTTGTTTCTAATCTAAAGTGTTTGGTTATGTTTCCGTTGTGATGTCTTTGTTGGTTGATTCACAGTTAAATATGCATAAATTAAAGATTGTGATTGTATTGTTTGATAGAAAGGTTGAGAAAGATGTATTTCGTTAAAGTTATGAGCCAAAATTCTTTGTTTTGTACATAATAGTTTATCATCTGATACTGTTAGTCTATAATTCACTACTATATAAAAGTAATGTATAAGTTGTAGTGATGTATGATTTTCAAAGTAGCATAGGACAAATGAATTGAAATTTGTTTGAGCAAAGTTGAATTTAAACTAAAGTTAACTCTCCTAAAAATGAAATTTGCACTATGAAATGTTATGGTAATCGAATATGAATTTAGTTTAATTTGAAGTGAATATGTAAGGAAGTATCTGACATACGTGGAAGATTTGTAATTAAATGTTTGAGTGTAAAAAGAGATCAAAATGATCTATGGTTTCGCCCTTGTATAAAATTGAAAATACATTGTATAACCTAACTAAATATTTGTTTCAACTTTTTGACATGTCTTTGTTTCTCCCTTGGACAAAATGATCTAAGAAGCTTAATTGCAAGACATGATAAAAGCATTTTGATTTTTTGGCCTTGGCTATGATTTGAATATGCGTTATTTTGTGTGAATCCATTATGAACAAAGAGGAAGAAAGGGTAGATAATTATATGACACTAGTTTTAGAATGTTGGCGGCATACTACATTGACATTATTGTTGGTTACAATGGTATTGAAATTTGATTGAAGTAGCCTTACCTTTAGTCTCAATTATACATCACAAATATGGAATTCATATGGTGAAAAAATTCATATGGTCAACAAATAACAACAGTTGGAGTTGTCAATAAAAAATATTTTTTTGTTGAATTTGCCACTTGATCACTTTATGCTTGTAGGCATTTTTAAACTGAAATCACGTATATCAAACTAGAAGGGGAATTGAATATTGTGTTAGATAAAATGTAAATCTTTTGTAAAATGGACGATGTTTTCTTAAGAAATCTTGAATAAGAAGGTGAAAACAAATTATTGATGTGTTATCCAACAGTTTCAAAAACACTTAAGTCCAAGTAGAAATATGCTCAAGAGAATATAAGTAAAATAATAAAGAGAGAAGTAGAAAGACTTGATTTATATTGGTTCACTCAAACTGAGCTACATTTAGTTCTCTTTTACAACCTGTAAAAGGTTCCACTAATCAAACTGATTACAAACAAGTATTCTGACCAGTCATTGCTAGCTACAATAAGTATTTTTTAAGCCACTTTTGACACACTCTTAAATTCCCCCTAAGTTTAAAAACGCCCAAGTATTGTTTAACACTAAGTCACTCTTAACTTTCACAAACAACAAAAGTTTGAATGAATACAATGATTCAACTCTCACAAAGAGGATATTACAATACACAATCTTTTTACACCAAATAACTTTGCAATGCAAAGGATAACAAATTTAAGCTTGTATGGACTTTTCGTCTAATATATTTTTTATGAGCGCTTGAGAGAATGTGATAGCTTGTTGTTATTCTTTGTGCTTCGTTCTTAGGCTTGAGAATCTTTATAGGCTTCAGAAAAATATCTGTTGTGTGATTAGAACCTTCCTCAAATAATTTTGTTATCAACAACTTGTTTTTTCTACTACGTGACAACTCGATGGGGAGAGAGAGGGGATAACAATACACTATATTTGCGACTCTTTTCTCTACTACTTGTATGAATGATTCTTGTCATTGTTATATCCTTCCATTTTGTATTTGCCTTTGTACACATGAAATTCAAATGTTAGAAATTCAAAATATAAGAGACAGTGTGAAATCAACATAATACGAATAAGAATAATTTTCGTGCAGACTAACATGAACTTAGTACAATCAGTGGACTTCACTTTGTTCAGTATAAAACACTTATTAAAAGTAATTATTCCCATTTAACATGCAAATCAAGATTCAATGTATGACATTGATTTATACAAATGGTTAACCACTTGTTTTATAACAGCGTGTTTGACGCTGAATGTATTTATTAATGAAAACAAGTTTCAGTTCATTTGGATCATTACTAGTAAAAGCATAGGGATATAGGTTTGCTACCATAGGTGCTTATACCAAGTAAGTCCTATTTTACTTAAGGTAATCCATTAGTTCATTAATAATTTATATCTTTCTGATTATCATAACAATGGGTACTTTGGATCGTCCAAATATACATATTGGATTGTTTAGATCAAACATAAACATACTAATTTTGTTAAGTTAATGATGTATTTGTTTTATAAATGTAGTTTAGCTTGTAGGCTAAGTTACATGTTTGTCATTTATGTTTTAGTTTTTGTTCAGTTTGTTCATTTATGTTTTAGAAGCCTCAATTTAGTCTCTTACGTTTGCATGCAAATGGAGTCAAAATGGTCCTTTTATTATGGAAGTTACCTATTTAATTGAAGAATGTTGAGCTGGACTTTAGGACATTAAGTTGGACATTAAAAGACAATTTTGAACAAAGTAAATACATAAAAGACCAAATACAAATTTTTAATAAACATTTAGGAAGAAATGATCTTAAAAGACATGAAGGGCCAAACTGAACCTTTTTTAAAATCATGAAAGAAACAACTTTAGTAGTACAAGGACAGATTCTACCATGCAAAAGTAAAATAGTTTTTGCACGGTACGAAAGTTAATTCCTAGCATTGAGTTTTTCTTGAGATCTACGGCTCAAAAAATTCTTCTTTCATTTTTTTTGTTTTGTTTCCCCTTTTTCCAATTTTGTTCCCGAGTTCTCTCACATCTCTCTTCCCCCTCAACCTCTTCCTCTCCACTTTCCTTTCCGATGGTGGACGACATCACTGTCGACCATCATCAATTCTTTGCTACTGCCATTCTTCCTCTTTGACCATGGCCATTGTTTATTGTTGCTCTGAAAAAGGCCACATTACTTGGGTTTATAAGAAAGTGAAGATGCTAGATTTGTTGCAACAATGGAAGATCACAAAGTGTACAACAATGATGACTTCTTCGTCAAATCGACGCTAGATCTATTGATTTTTATTTTGTTAGATCCCAACTTGATTTTGTTAGATCTATGTTTGATTTTGTTAGGTTTGGTGTTTGATTTGTGTGATCTGGGTTTAAGACCAACAAATGTTCCCTTTGTTGGTGATGTCGCCTCCTTCAAAATCAACAACCATCGCGATCTAGGTTTGGAGTTGTCATTGTGGTGTTGCTAATGGTTTTATCAATTTTGTAACTTTTTGTTCAAGATCTAAAAAAATGTGGTTTGAAGGAGAACAAAAATGTAATGTGCTCAGAATGGTAGAGGTGTTGCCATCAATGAAGGATATGGTGTCCGACATCGATGGATGTTGCAGGAGTTAGAGTGACAGGGAAAGGGAAGGGACAAATCTAAAAAACAAAAAAAAAGAAAAGTAAATAAATAATAATAAAAATGTAACATTTTACTTGAAAACTAAAAGATCAAACGGTATAAAAAACTTTTGTATGGTGCGAAAGAAATTTTACTTTCGCACCGTAAAGCTTGTCTAGTACAGGAGGCAATCAACAAAATGCACAATTTGAAAATTCATATAACCTAAAAATTGTTCAACATAAGTCAAACATCCTTTAGTGATTGATAAATTATAAAATGACTAATTGCAAGAATGTTATTATTTTTTATTGCACCAACTTAACCACAACCAGCAAAACCAATTCAACCACAACCAGTTGTATCAACACAACCAAAAAGTACAATCGAGAAGGAGAATTAATCATGCAAACCAATGAAGCTTCAACATGTGACACATGATATTTTTTGGACTGCTTTTAAACTAAATATTAAGATATAATGTCTTTTTGTGATGTGGTTTTAGCTACATTTTTTAATGAGGTAGTTTTTTGTGGTTATTATTATGTCAAAAGGTGAAAATTGATAGTTGTAATGTAATAATATGTCATTTATTGACTTGAACATGTTAAACTTCTTAAGTATTATCCATTTGTTTTCATTGATTAGACTTTGATTGTGTTACACAATGGAATTACATGTTTCATCAATTGCTTAACTTCTGTTAAATAATTTTTCAGGTTATATAAATTTTTAATTGATCATCTCATTGTATTGATAAAGCTACTTCTTTCATGATTGATAAATTTGTCCTTCATTTTTTAATAAGATTAATTTTGTCCTAAATGATTATGAAAAGGTTCATTTTGGTTTTTCATGTTTTTAAGTTTGTTCAAAATGGTATTTTAATATCAAATTTAGCGTCCAAGGCAATGTCTGTTAATAAAAAACTATTTTAATTTCATTTGCAAATGTTAGGGACTAAATTGAAACTTCTAAAACATAAAGGATTAAATTGAACAAAAACTAAAATGCAAAGGACCAAACATGTAATTTAGCTAGTTTGTTGCTTATTATGTAATTTATGTGGTTATGTGTGATTAGATGAGTTGGTATATTTACATTATTATGGTGTTTTTAAAAATGATTAAATTAAAGAATTATAGTTATGACAATATTGGTCGACTGATTATTATATTACAAACTTTGCTTAGACATGTGTTAGTTGAACTTTCCTTCATTGATAGCTAGATAGCACAACTAGCTATTTGATTCACTAATTCTATTAGTCTATATTGAAATGATTTTTTAATTGAAACCACTCTCTCTGATAACTTAAGTCATCCCCATTTTTTTTAAATGTAAATCCAAACCTTTTCATTCATTTTAAAGCCTTCAAAATCAATTTTAAATAGCATCCTTTTAACAAATGTTTAATATATAGGCACTCTTTCACAATAGTTGATTAAAAGGACAATTAATTTTCGGTTACTTAGGATGATTAGTAGTATGTTAGAAGAAGCATATCATGACAGGAATCCAAATTGGCTTTCCAAGATATAGGCATTGTTCCACAATAGTTGTTTAAAGGCGCAATTAATTTTAGATTTTACATCCTAATATTTCAAATATTTTAGCATGTGTTAAGAACTGAAATCATATATGCATTTTTCATGATGTTCACTTTTAATTTAGTTAGATGCTCGCATCCTTTACACTTTGAGCAATGCATGAATCAATTAAATTAAAAACAAAATGTTAAACCAAATCCTTTGCTATTAATCCTTGTTTTTGAGATTGTAAGGATTGCCATTAATCCTTGTAAGGATTTCCTTGCTATTAATCCTTTAATTTAGTCAAATGTTTGTTTCGATTACATTTTTCTGAATTTGCAGTCTTATTTTCCTTTTTAATTGAGGTCCAAAAATATAAAGGATGCAGATTTTATTCCTTATCTTAACAATATCAATTTTAGGCATGACAGCGGAATCCAACCCTATGGGGACCGAACCGAATCCGTCCCAACTTTGTTGACCGGGTTCGGGGTCGAGGTCAGGTTTTCCTCGATAACAACAGGAGAGGAGGGGGCGGGTGTGGGAAATACGATATCCGCTCCGGCCCCAAACCAGAACCCGTCCGACACTAAAAATCCTACATTTAGAAACCTAAAACGTGTGTGTCGCGCCTTCTCAGTCCTCAGTCCTCACTTGTAAACTCTCGTGAGACTCTTCTCTTTTTCATCACCATTTCACCGGCACTAACTCACAATTACAGAGCACCCTGCACCCACTTCAGTCTCTCTTTCACATCTTCCCGTGATTCCATTTCCCGATCTTGTTCTCACAGGTTTTGCAAATTTGAACTCAATTTTAATCACCTTAAGTTTTTGAACTCATTTTCTTTGAAATCCAAAGGTTTCTCTCGTATTAAAGCTTCGTAGAAGCCCTAGCTTTTCGTTCGACGAGGCAATTTTGTTGACTCCGGACTCATGACTCTGGTTGATTTTTCATTCTCTCATATTTAAAGGTATTGGTTCAATGTGAGTCAAAATTTCAACTCCTAGTGGTGCATTTGCTAAGTTAGGACTTATTACAAAATAAGAGTTTTTGTTTTGTAAAGTAGAACTGCTCACAATTTTATCATATGGTTTACAGTATGTTGAATTAAGGTGCTTGAGGAGAGCATCCATGCAATGTGTTTTGTAAATTTTCTTTGGTTGTGGATGAAAAAAATCTAGTAATATAAAAGACAATAAATAGAAAACCCATATTGATTCCAACTTCATTGTTCCCCTTGTTTTATAGATTTTTATTTATAATAAAGGCTCACTTTTACTATTTATTCCATAATTTACATGCTGAGAGCTGAGCAGATGCATCTTTGCACCTTGTTACTAGGTTATACAGATCATTAGAAAACACCAATCAGCAGATATTGTTTGATATTGACCTTTCTGCACAGTATCTTGGTACAGGTGGCCAAGTATCTTCTTGCTTGAGCATTCCTATTATCTAGCAATATCAACGATTTCCAACTAATATCCAGTTTATGTTTTTAAAATATTATATTTTCATTCTTTTTTGGTTATAGGATGGTATAGTACATTTATATAATCTCCAAACTGGGCAGTGGGTGTCAAGTTTTGAGGTTGCTTTAGGTACTTAAATTTTGTACTCTTGAAAGATGTTGGTTAGATAAAGTGTCGTTGTCCATTCTTATGTTATGCATTTGAGGGCATGTTCTGTTATTTTGGTTGCTTCAATTTTTAATAAACAATCCAGTTATACTAGTTTTTAATATTGTTGGAAATTTTAATTGTATTTAGTATTAATCAATTTATAGAATCTATATAATTTAGTAGTTCTTAGGTTATCTGTATCCTTTTGTCAAAAAAAAAAAGGTTATGCGTGTTCTTACAGGGAAGAACATAATACTTCACTTGCAATCTCTCTCTATCTCCATAATATATGGTTATGTATGAGTTATATATGTAGATTTCTATGTTCTATTGCCAACAAGGTTCTAAGTTGTTTTATGTATTGATTTTATATTTAGAACTCAAACACATTCAATTGTTAATATTTGACATAATTATCTGCCTAGAACTCAACCATTTATTATTACCCCCAAGCATTAGCTGCAGCTACTTATTCTATAATATGTTTATCTTTTGACTTTACATGGACTGACCTTGAATTTATATAACTATTTCCTATTTGAAATGCATCTCTAAGTGTTTCATATCATAGCTTTTTATTATCTACTTTAGTTTTTTATTGTTTCAGTCTAGCTCATTAAGAGTTGTCAAATATTTTCTTTGACAAAGATCTACTTTTATTTTATCATAATAAGATTTTCTAACTTTTACACATAGGATCATATCTTTACTTCCAATTTCTTCTTCATGTTTTGGTCTTTTCAGTAAAACTCATTCATATCTTCTGGTGTTATCTTTAACAAAGTGGGTTTATATGTTTCACTTTTGACTTTTATAGATGGGCCTCGATGTTTTGCCTTTCCTTTTAGAAATGCATCATATCCTTGCTTTTAATTTCTTCTCCAAATTTTGCTTTTAATTTCTCCAACCTTTGATCAAAGTGTTTACTAGTTTTTTTATGTAATTATTTTCAACTCGTGAATGCAAACTTTAAAAACATTGCTTAAGTAGAATATTTATATTAATATAGCATTTCAGATGTTCCTTAAGCCTGGTAAAATCCTATACCAGATGCTTGCTAGACCTATTAGCATTGGCTCTTATTCTTAGTATTTTAACATGTTCTTATAAAATATTGTTATGTCCATATTCTTGCAAACAATACCTCTATTCCACTAAGGGCACTTATTCCTTTAGCTCGAGTTTTAATCTCTCAACAGTTCAGCCTTTTATTCTTTTCAATGACATCTGATTCTATAAAAAGCTAATGAGAACAATCACGTGTAAAGCTACTATATCTATAATTTCTTAATCATCTATCTTACAAGTGCCATGTAAGGTTTCAGTTACTATTGTACTAAAGCAATGGGGTTATGAAAAAAGACATATTTACTTAATAGTCATATTTACTTGTTTTCTGAAATTGAATGCAATCATGTAACTATTTCCAAATCAAATAGGAATATTTACTTAATTGGTGCATTTACTAGAATGAAATTAGTTGGGGGTGAAATAAGTTTATACTATATGATGTTTTTTTTTTCTTTTTTAATAACAAAAGTTATAGTTTTTTTTTAATTTTAATCAATATTAGCAAGGGTGGGAAAACTCGACCCCCAATGGGGATGGGGATGGATATGTACTTTTAACCCTGACGGAGATTGGGGGCGGGGTCGGGGATTGGTTACAAAGTAGGGGGCAGGGTTGGGAAATGTAATACCTGCCTTGTTGTCATGCCTAATCAATTTGAACCTTATCTTATATTGTTGATAATTTTATTTTATTTCATGTTAACAAAATTATGCATTTGATTATAATTAAAATATGGGTTAAGTAATAATTATTATGATAATTTTTATTGATAAAAATTAATTAAATATCTAAGGATAATGCCATAGGTTGTAAAAGGGAAAAGAATCCCAAGTTGCTTAAAACCAGGTAGATACATTCAATGTGCAAAGTCTCTAACCAAATATGGATAAATCTTCTAGGGAGAGAATCTCTTTCATGGCAATGGAACAACACGCGGTGGCTATGGGAGACCACCATGACCTAGGAGGCTCAGTGATAATGATTGGGCCTTATTATGAAATAAGTGTGATAGTTACGCGTTTCAGACGCGAGAGTGTTGTTTGTTTAGATAACCACACACGATGGCTATGTAGATTGTATGTTTTGGTTTTGTTTGCTATTGTTTATTGTTTGTGGCATTTGAGGAGAGAATGACTCACCCTTGCAACCACCAATTTCAAGAGGAGGTCATGGAGCATCCGAGGAGGGTGTTCACATGGATTAGTAGATTCAGCTACCACTACACGGTGGAGGAAGATGCATGCCTCCACCCTCATTTTAGAGGCATCCGACACCACGTTTGCTGTTAAATGAACACCAAATGTTACTGATCACCATAAAGGCACATGCTACATACCACTTCCCATTCGAGCATACCCTTCAGCGTGATATTAACCATACCATTTTCAACTATGCTTACTTCAGATTTGAGCGGTTGGACAACCCACTGCAATTCTTGTAGCAATTCTTTAGGCATGATGCTAATAGGTGGGCCACTAGATGTATCTTTTCTCAGGATACGTCCGTCGAGGTCTTTGAGGATATGGGATATTTCATCGATTATGAGGATCTCACATCATTCGAGATTGCATTCTATCAGGGGTCTCCGGTGAAGAGATATCCAAGAAGGCGAGAGTGACCCTTCTAAGGATATGATTTCGTCCTAAGTAGTATTGGGTCTTGGGTAGTGTCTGCTTGAGTGTAGAATTGTTTTTCCCTTTTTGATGTATATTTGGGGTGGGAATATTTCTATACTTAGTGTCGTGATATTTGATGTATTAATAGTCTTGGTGGTACTGTATATTATTTTGTGGGGCAATGAACACTTTATCTTTTGGCAAAATAGTTGTAATTATTTCAGTACACTCTTATGTATCGTATGGGTTATTAAGGCTCAGTACGTATGATTATGCTTTTTGGTAAAGCAAATATATATGTTAATTATTTCGCTACTTATCTATATCCAATTATTTTCTTCTTATTTGCAATAAAGAAAGAAAAAAAAGAAAATTTTAAATTTAACAATGCGTATTCAACACAATTTATGATTTAATGAGTTTTTAAAACAATATTTTCATAAAAGAACTTAAGGTGTTACACATCAAAAAATTTCTGTGAGTGACACACTTAGGATTCACCAATCTTACAATTATAACAATTAAATTATCATTTAAGAGAATGAATGTTAAATGATTGATATATTTACAAAATCTCACCTTGAGATTTAATGAATTCTAGTGCACAAATCCATGGATGAGTGTTAAAATCTAGATCTCTTTTTTCATGGACATACCTTAAGAAGTCTTAAGTGAAAAGAGACTATTAAGATATTGTATGTTCATGATTACAACACGAATTGTGTCAACTAGACCGGAAATCAATGGTGATAGATTGGGGGAGGATGGATTGGGGTTATAAAGTCGAACATATAACAATAGTTTAAAGTCATTGATATCGATACTTTTTCATAGTTAATACAAATTTTAGATAAGATATGATATATCCATATGACACACCCTTTAATATGTAATGGAGCTGATCTTAACTTGTTAACCGACTTATGCAGTCATATATATTATATTTTCTTACAATACTCTATAGTTTGAAAATTTCCAAATCACTTCTTTTTTTGTTCATATTAAATGAAGAACAATATTTTTCATTAATCATGAATAATAAAAGTCCATGTTGGCCATTTCTGTTTTGTCACAAAAGTTATTTTTACCGTTATTAACAATAACATGACAATAATCCTATTTACATATTCATGAATATTAGGTAGGAACTTAGAACCATGTTCCTCAAAATCAATGGAATTACCTATGTACATAATAATTACCTGTTATTTTTTATTATACAATTGTGCCTAAACTCAAATTACCTAATGACACTGATGCAAGAGTTCATATAACCCAATTCAATGCACCTATAATGTCGGAAACGTGAAAGGTGCAAAGTCTATCGTGTAGATGGTGGGAAAAAATTGGAAGAAAAAATATTCGAATTTGAAAAGATTGCGTAAAGGAAAAATGAAAAAGACATAAGAAAAGCTTTATATATTTTGGACATGAGACACCCTGATGAAATCTTTAAACTGGGATTCAGACTAAAGTCAATGAAACAGAATGATGAAGACTATTACAACCTAACCAACTTTGTCCCTCAAAGTAAATCAATCATCGAAGGAAGGTCAACGTCTCTATTCATTTCTACCACAAGAAATAATAGTCTTGTTAAAAGTGCATGCAGAGTGGCCTATAGGTATAAGTTGTTTGTCCTTCGAGGGATTGAAGTCACATTGGTTCATAACAGTAGTCTAGATGAAGTACTATTTTCTAGAGGAATTAGCATATATAGAATCTGCTAAAGAATATTTATAAAACAAGAAGAAGAAGCATCAACAAAAAAACAAGAAGAAGAAGAAGAGACTTAAAAAACCAATAAAAACATTACTTACTAAAAATAATTTGTTAAGACACTATAGGATACTAAATTCATATACTTTATATTGAGTGATGGTATGCAGATAATTTATTTTGTTGTAACATATTCATGAATATTATGAATAATCATAATTTATTTTGTGGTTATGAATATTACCATTACAAATAGTATTAATCAATCAATTAATTAATAATAAATATGTTGCATTAGCTAATGTTTGTTATCATGTAATATAATTTTAACACTATTAACAATATGATGTTCATATTCAACAACTAATGATATTATTTATTTTTATTTGTCTTCTAAAATAATTATTCGCAGAGGATCCTAATGTCAAGACAACCTTCAAAGTGGTTATACGCAAAGACCTGTTCAATTTTGTTGGTGGTGAATAATTTTTGTGTCTTTTTTTCCTTCTTCAAGTTTGAACAATGTTTTTAATTTAACCCGAATCAAATAATTGAAATGATTGTCATTCAAACCAAGATTAATATACCAATTATGTTGTTGATCAACTAGGTGGATGATTTGAGAGATATTATGTAGTTGGTTTATGTATTCCATCCAAATCTAGTGTGTTATAAGAGTAAAGAGAACTCATGATATAAAGCTTGTAACCTATGCATCTTTGTCTTTAGTTGTTTGTTTTTTATAAGAATGATTAGTTATGATATTCAACCTCTAGGCCAATGAGTTTCATGTTCTAGAGTAAAACACATCATTTTACATATTTCCTAAAATAATATAGTCAGTATATGCAGTAAAATAATAACATGCAGCAAAGTTAAACACATCAGTGCATGCTTAATGGGCCATCTCTAATGATCTTGATAGAGAAAAATAACGTTATCTATATACTTAAGACATGACATTCATAGATTAGATTTGGCATGACATTCTAGTAAATAACATAAACTTGAAACATGAAACTGAATCTAATTTTTTGGGTCTTAAGTCATATTTTTAACGTGCTAATTTAGCCTCATTTTACATCTTAATTTTTTTTGGTCTTAAATCAGATTTTAAACATGTAATTTAGCATTTTATCAAGCCTTTAATTGTCTCCTAAGCAAGGACAAAAATATACCAAATTATATACTTAAAAAGGTACCTTGATCTAATGGGTTGTTTTAGTGCAAAATTATCCAACATCCGCTAAGAGACCAATAGTGTGCCCAACATAGTTTCCAAGACAGTAGTTATGCAATAAGGAATTGTTGTAGTGCTTCTTCAATGTTTATTTTTTAGCGGTAGTTCTTAGAATTTTTTTGTATTTATTTGGATTAATCTTATTCAAGTAAAAAGATAAACTACATCCCAAAGAGAAAAAAATAAAAAAGATGTTCTTCTCCATGTTTTCTAATTTTTGGTGAAGAGAAAAAAATAAAAATATTTTGATAAAACTAGTTATCCACATGAGTATTTTAAAAATAATATATTTAAATATTAATTGATATAAAAACTTATTCTCAAAATTAATATATAAATGTATTTATCTAAATAACATTTTATCAAAAAACATTAACAAAAAAAAAGATTATTTAAACACATAAATCTATATTTATGAGTATGCGCTACACTTAATTAGACATAAAGTATATATTATATGTCACTAGATTTTGAATTTGTGCAATACACGAGGTTCGATTAAAATATCTAATTTTTATTTTTATATTTAGTATTTATATAAAAAAAATATATCTACATTAATATAATTAATTATCTTTTTAATTGAACATATGTTATCTTAAAAAATATTAAGCCTATTAAAATTTATTTTGATTTTTTCTTGCTCTACAGTGATGTAATACTTGTATGAAATACACAAATTAAAAAGTGTAATAAATATGAATTTTAAATTATTTAAATTGAACACTCATTTTTGTTATTAAGAATTTAAGATTACTATGTCTATAAGTTTTAAATTATTAATTTTAGAATGTTTTTAAATTTAATTTTGAAATTATATTTTATTCATTTTGAATATATTAGTTTTAATTATGTGATTTGTTGATGTTTGATTTTGTTAATCTTATTACCGATCAAATTAAACCCTTTATCAATGTAATGAGATTTGTCTATTATTATTATTATTATTATTATTATTATTATTATTATTAAGGTAACTTGTTATTTTGGTCTCCTATAATTTTTGATCGGTGATTTTGGTCCTCCTATTTGATTTTCCTGGATTTTGGTTGCTTTTTATTAAAAAAAATTGTAATTTTGATTCATTGTTTAATTTTGCATATAAGTGTGTATATATATATATAATTTATTATATTTTAATTAAATTAAATTATTTTTATGATACCTTATATGAATATGTTAGTTCTAAGATTCAATTGAACCAAAATAAATGAAAGAAAATATATGCAAAATTGATGGTTTAACAAAAATTGTTAAATTTTTTAAATAAGGAGACAAAAAATCGTGAAAAAATTAAAATCATTGATTAGAATTTATAGGAGGACCAAAATCTCGGATTAAAAACGCAAGTATTGATCAATTCTTTAGTTATTTTAAATTATTAATTTTGACTATCATTGTTCGCAAAAATATATTTAATAGCTAAATTTTAAAATAAATTATATTCATATATTTATACGTAATAATTAGTTTATTAATTTGTATCCTTAATTAGTACATATTATGAATTATTTTAAATTTAATTATGTATTTTTAAAATTGGAACTTTAAATTATTTTTTTTCTTGAAATATATTTTAAAATAACTAAATTTAAAAATGTGCATAGATAACAATATAATATTTAATAACACTACTTAATACAATAATTATCAAAATTAATATTTAATTATAATATTCAAATTATATAATAAATAACATGTTATTATTTAAGATAATTATGAAAATTAATTTTTAATTAAAAATTATATATTTATATAACTAATATAAGCAATTTATTTTTTCATTAAATACAATTGTCATAGAGAGAAAAAAATCTAATGACTATCTTGATCAATGATGAATTTTTGTTCAAGTAAAGTTTACTTATATATGATAAATAAAGTTTGAGTAAATTACACAGACCTTCCATAAAATTTAACAGAATTACACATGTTTTTCTTTTTCTTTTGTACATTACTTTTATCCCCTTCTGGAAATACTGTTAAATAATAAAAAATTAATAAAATTTAAAAAGCCATTCTCTCTTTGTGTTATTTCCATTATGCCCTTCTTACTTAAGTCCTTCACTCTTCCCTTTCAAACTTCAAAAGACAAGGTGTGTTGTCGGATCTATTGGCAACACGACAACATATGAAAACAAAGTGCTAGTGTTTGAGCGGTTCATATGATAGAGCATGTCATCATTTGTGAAGTTGAAGACCAAGAAAATCATTGTCATATCTGTGTTAGAACAAGTGGTCTAAAGAAGGCATTTACTAGAGTGTGAGCTTTGACTTCCAGTTTTTATTGAAGAAAAATGTTACCTTTAATGAGTGGATATAATTTTTGAAAAATGACAAATATGAAAACATAATCAATTTTGGATTGTCTTTAAGGTTTCATTTTGGCTTTATGTTTAGGAATTTTTTTTACATTATGGTTTTCACATATTGTTAGCTATTATTGTTTGGGGATTTCAACATTTGATTTGCTAAATTACTTTGAGGTTTTTAGATGCTAATGAGAAATTTTGTTACATTAAATTAAACAAAAATATTGCAGAAAGAAAGGTCCCACCAAATAACGCTTCAATAGAGCACTCCAATGTAAAATTAGGGGGACATCATTTGCACTACCATTGATGTCTACTGTGTACCATGGGTTTTGGGCAATGCGTATGAATAATTGAAGAAAGAGAGCATCGAATTATGACTGAATGTAATTTGGTACCTTGCTTTTAAAAAAATGAAAGATAGGGCTTTTTAGGAAACAAAAATTATTAAAAGTAATGTGAGATGTGTAATGACCTAAAATTATTCTAGATATTGTATTTTTATTAGAATTAAATTTTTAAGAAATTGTTAGATAATAATAATTTTTTTTACTGAAACATATACTAGTATAAATTCTAAAACTTATAGATTATAGAAGTTTTTAAACTAATACATGTATTATAAGTAGCCATAGTCCTTATTACAAAAGTCAATATTAAACAAGTAAAAGCTTTTCCAAACAAAAGTCTACTTCATATCTTCATTTCTACACCATCACCGACCCAGATCATCAAGGAAATTGACCACTGTTGTCATCTAAAAAAATAAAACAAATCTAGTGAGAAATAAAATTTCTCAATAGGCAAAATCTAAACCATCAAACACATTAGTACGTAGTAAATTCTCAATATAAGCAAATAAATTCGCACAAGAATTATGCAGCTATATGAATGCATGAAATGAAGTTCTCTCAGGGTGCACATGGCCTCTACATATTCGTACTATATGTAGCTACACCTCGTACTGGATGTAGACACTGCGATCATCTTACGCAAACATGCATGATTTATGCCATATACGTGCACCTGGTCACTACATATCGTACTGCATGTAGTATCAAATTCTGTTTCACAAAATCTCATACTGGATTTGGAAACACGAATCAACATATCATCACATCAAATTCATCAATAACAAAATCCATGGGCAAATACACACAACCTCATGGAAAAATTTATATCATACGTATCCAAAAGTATGATTTAAATAATCATACCTTATTCAAGTAAAAATCATACCAACTTAGGCATGATAATTGATTATCCTCAGGCTACAGAAAATCATGTTAGTAATCTAACTAATAAACCACAATATATCCTTCAAATAATTTCTAATTCCTTTAAACCTTCACAAGAAAAGATTAAAACCTAGCATGCATCTTAATCTCCTTTCACCTACCACCTTACTACTTCATCTTCAAATTTAATCACTCAAGTATTTGAACCATTTAACTACATACCATTCAACAACTACTTCTCAAAATTAATAAACATTCCCATAATGAAAATATGAATATAAAGCCCAAAGGTCATCAAATCACTTCCAAAATCATCAAGTGTGATTCCAAATATCACCAATATTTCAACATATAAATCATCACCTATCCTATGGTCTAAATCAACATTTTCACATCATAAAATGACCTTCAAATAACATCAAATTCCAACCTAAACAATAATCATAAATCTGCCTAATTAAGCAAATAGGTTAAACCAAACAAATGCTTAACTAGAGATTGAAGCCTAGCCTACCTCAAGTGGTTTGATTTTTTGAAAATGGAATGGAATAATGGCTGCCTTCCTTGGGAAATCTTCTAAGAAATGAAGCCTTGATATCCTTCTACTAAGCTTGTCAAACTCTTCCTAAGGTTGCTTGCCTTACATGCGATTTTTTCAAGGTGGTGGGGTTTCTTTCTTACTTGATTTAAGCTTTAAAGGGAAGGATGAAAGTGAAATGAAGGTGATGTGAGGGAGAGAGCTTCACGTGAAGTATGTAGGGGGAAAGTCTTGAAAAATGGCTTGCACTTAAGGTCCCCCCATTTCCCTTTATATAGTGTTTAGAAAATGATATAATATTCAAGGACATTTTTGCTATTCCTAACTTAGTTACCTTCATTTAGTTCCATCCTAACTTAATTACTTCTCATTCCTTTATATTCTAAGTTCATTATGATTCTTTTACTTTATAAGAAAAATCTTCTAAGTTCATCATGTACCTTACAAGTGTCCTAACACTTGTCTTCATCATAAAGCTTACCTTTACAAGTGTCCCACTTACTTGGCATGGCCTTTACAAGTGTCCCACCACTTGTCCCATTCATGAAGTTTCTCCTATCTTCTCCATGTTTCACGTGAATATTAGAGGAAGAGAGAAAAATCTTTGTTTCATTTCATGTTACCTTGTATCCATATCATTCAAGGCATGACACCTTTCTTCCAAATGTCCTTTTTCTTGACATGTTCATGAAACTTCTCTCATTTTCTACCTAATTCACGTGATTAACCAAAGCCAAAGGGAAAGGAAGACAAATTTTACTTCCTTTTTGATAAGTGCCTTAATTCAGTTAAATTCAAGCTTCAAATGCAGGCACTTATCTTTTGATTTCAATAACTTTGCTTATAAACTTGCCCTAAACCTAGTTAAATTATATTTATTACTTGTATGAATGTAGTTTTTATATTTTGGAAGATTAATCCAATCGTGCTTTGTATTTTGATAGATTCCGTGGATTTTTGAGACTTCCGAATAAGCAAAGCAAGCAAGGAGGGCTTACATAGCAGACCTGGGAGGTCCAGAAAGCAAATCAGACCCAAAAATGACTCATAACAGCAAAACTGGGGGTGCAGAAAGCAAAATCAGGCCCAAAAGCCCACCAGAGTACCTTTAACTCGCCCAAGCGAGTTAATATAGTGTATTTTGCTCGCTTGGGCGAGCAGAAACAGCAAATGGGCCACTTGAAGGCCAAGTGGACGTGCAAGTAGGCTGCAAGTTGCATTTAACTCGCCCAAGCGAGTATTTCATGAAGGAATTGGTCGCTTGGACGACCAAACTCGACCAGGCCACCCCCTATAAATACCCAAGCACCCCCAAGGCCAAAATTCATTCCTCTCAACCTCCATTCTTCTCTTTCCTTTGTTTCTTAAGCTTTTTCTTTAGTTTAGGCTCTTAAATATTAGTATTAGGTAGGTTAGGAAAGTGAGAGAAGTGAGATTTAGTGTGGAGACTCTGCCGGAAAGAAGCGGTGATGGGGCCTTTAATCAATTCTTCTCTTAAGGAGGTTCTCTCCATGCTTGGTTAGTTTCTCTTATGGATTGGATGTAATCTTCTACTTTTAAGTATCTCTTTTAATATTTATTTATGCATAAGTCTTTTCTATTTATTATTGGTAATTTTATTCTGTGCTTAATGCTTGATCCTACTTGATCACTAGTATCACGAACTTAAACTCGAAGTGAAACTGAAAAGTAATCTTAGGGTTTGAACTGAATAAATTTACTCTTTACGTTACGTTGCTAGACATAGAGCATAACGTTTAGATTGCAAATAAGCATGCGAATATAATCGTAATGCTGGGATATTTATTGCATATGCAAGGGATCGATATTTGATAAATATTCTTAGGATTCTCAAATGCGAGGGATCGATTTGGGGTGATTTTATGTGTGCATCAATAATAAAAGAAAATAACTTATGCATGGTAATATTAATTGAATACTAAGGGTATGAACGATGAAATCCAATCCTACGTTCTTAACTTAAACAAATTCGTTTTACTAGTTTTCGTAATCTTT
>PYAF01005475.1:302529-335935 GCA_007407185.1 Glycine tomentella
TTAATTTCAAGACATAAATTAAACAAAGCCTTAAAATTCCTAAAAAATCCTAGCCATCCAAGCCATTTATGTGAAACTTGTAAAATTGCAACATATTTGCTTCAAAAATCCAATATGGCCTTGGACTACAAGAAGAATTGAGAAAGCCTTAGAAAACTCATGAAACAAGACACTTGTATGGTTAAGAAGCCATGTAACAGTACTAAGAAATATTTAATGGCAACTATTTTATTTGAAGTTTCATTGGAAGTTTGTTTTTAAAAAAAAAATGAAGAAAAACGATTTGGTAAATAAATTTCTGTATAAAACAAGCGAAAAATTTTAGACGTTACAAATCACATTGAAGATTTGATGATATGTTGGCTCATTGCTTCATGTTTAGGAGATGGCTCGAGAATTAAAAAAATTCTTCTTCATATCTAACTCGCCTTGGTTTTTATTTCTTGTTTATTTTAGTATTTGACATTTAGAATAGATTATCAAATAGAACTTATGGTATTTTACTTAGCTTGTTTATTTTGTTTACAATATTTTTTGAATACTTAAAGTGCTCCGATTATAATTCTTAATTGAGTTGTTGTGATTAGTGAATTTTAATCTCATATTAGAGTGCTCTAATTAATTTTAACTTTTTTCTCACGCACAAATTAAAAGAGAAGTATGTGCCTTTCTTTATATCAAATTTACAAAAATATTATGAGAATTCTCAAAGTTTCACTATATAGTCATTAGATTTCCCTTAATATATAATATTTATTATAAAATAGACTTTTTAATATGCTCGTTGGCCAAACTAGACTTTTAAATAGATTAGACCAAGTCTAAAGAAAAGCTTATGACAGGTAAATAGACTAGACTAGACTTTATGTTTTTAAATCAAGGTAAGGTCAAACCTAACCAAACCTGATCTGGATTGTTTCCACCCCTAAATATGAGGCAAGATTTTTTTATAGTATATTTGCAATTGTCTTTGTAACAATTTTAAAAATCACATTACAAAGACTTATGCGTCTAAATTCACTAGAATGAAAAAGATTTTTAACTTTGGGAATCAAAATTACGTGAGTTTGGTTAATACTTGCTAGGTCTCGTCTATTGTTGAGAATATTTAACACCAAATCAGTAACATCCAACCCTGCTATGTCCCAGAAATGCTTGTAAAATAAAGTTGGGGTGCCATTTGATCTTGGTGCTTTTTTGGGGTGCATATGTTTGCGAGCTTGCACCACTTCCTCCACTGTGAATTTCTCCATAAGAATATCTCTCATCTTAAGGGCAGTACTATGACCCACCTCTTTTGCGAACTCTTGAACTCTAGATGGATTAGAAGTACAGAATAGAGAAGTAAAGTATTGAGTCAATACTTATGCCATGTCTTCCTCATCATCATGTATAACCTCTAAATTGTCCTTCAAATTGTATATGAAATTTGTCTTTCTCCTCTAAGAAGCTTTTCGGTGGAGAAATCTACTATTCTGATAACCATTATAAAGTTAATTAATTCAAAACTTCAATACTATCTCATAATTATAATTAAGCTAAAATGTATTTTTGTTCCGCCTATAATGCTCAATTCACAATTTTAATCCTTTAAATATTCATGGTCAAAAGTTGACTCTAACATGACATAATATATTGTTACTAACATAATAATATCTAAGCAAGTTATTTGTATAATATCCACAATGACAATGAACAGTTACATTTAAATTTAAATAATTATATATTTTAATCTTCAACGTAGATTCTCTTTTATTATTTTACTTCAGTTTTTTATTTTTTTATTTTCCATTTTCTTAAGTGTAAATTATTGGATGAGAATTGCATTCCATTCCTATTAAATTCCTGCATTTTTTTAAATTCAAAAGAGAAAAATAAGAGGGTATGCACCCGGGCAGTGGAGCTATCTGAAACGCGGGGGAAGAAAGAGGGCAACGCAGATGAAACGAAGGTAGAATAACAAAATTGTGATAAAAGTTCGATCAAATTAGGGTTAGGGTTTTTCTACACATCAAACACAGTCACTCAAATTCGACTCGAATTCCTCAAATTGGAGAAACCACACATCACTGCCTTGCTAGGTTTTCCCAACTCTCAAACTCCTTCGAATAAATTTTGCGTTTTCTTCTCAATTTTCAATGTGCATCTGTGAAATTGCGAACTGGGGAACTTTTGTGAGAATGGCTGTTCTTTAAACTCTCGCTGTTTCCGCCCCCAAAATTTAATTTTTTCATCTGGTGTTTTGAAATTGTGCTATGTTTGCAGTGCCCATGTGTATTGGTTGTGTTGATAGGTGATAAGGCATTTGAATTTGTGCATTGTGGCTGTGTGTGCATATTGGTTGTGTTGGTAGGTGATAAGGCAATTGCATTTGTGCATCGTGTGTGTGTCTGTATTGGATGTGTTGATAGGTGATGCAACATTTGAATTTGCTCATTGTGTGTGTTGTTGGTATGGTTTTAGCTTAACAGGGATTAAAACCGTAACACTTGTGATTTCAAACCCAGGGATAGAAAGAAGGGGTGGCATCAAGAGACTCAAAGCAATGGAAATGTTGGGAGAATAAATAGTTGAGCGGAAATGAGTAGGTTGTCTTTCAGGCCTCGACCACTTGACATTCACAAGAAGCTCCCCATTGTCAAGTCCATCAAGGACTTTGATGATGATGAGGCACCGGCTTCTACTACCCGGAATTCACAATTGTTACGTGCTGTTCCTGAGATTGAAAATGAGGTATGGAGTCGTCCTGGTGTTTTGTCACTGCACCATGTTTCCCAGATCCTGTTTGTTAACTTTTTGGTGTAGGCCACTATGTTGGCTTATTTAAATCTGGGCACTTATGGATTATTTGTATCAGTGCTCTTCTAGTTTCCAGCTACATGCTAGATTGTACGTAGCATCAAGGCAATGGCTGTTGCACTATATCCCACTAGCTCTTTCCCTTGTACAACTACAAAGAGGAAATATGTTCACCTTGCTAACCTGCATGATTTGTTTTTTAATTTACCGAGTCATGATTACATCAATAACATCTATGAGAAGTTAGTTTAAATATTGCAGATTAGAAGCCTTTATAGTTGAAATTTCAAATATTTAGAAACTGATCATGGATGTTGCTCCTCTATCAAAAACTGATACTGGGAAAGGAACCATTTGATAATGTCTTTGTTGGAGAAATATTATTGCTTTTATCAGTAATTTCTTATTATTTTTAGGTACCTCAAACTCCCAGCAAGAAATTGGCTTCTGAAATACCTACTCCTCAGTTTGTTGTTGTGGATACATATGAAAGGGACTATTCTTGCACTTTCTCTCAACCGACTTCCTATTTGCGGGCAAGAGGAGGTACTGCCGCTTGATAGATCATTTAGTTATATTAGAAATAATTTTGGAAGGTTCTCTTATAAATTACAATTCTTGTACTGAAAGTTCTTTCATTTATTGCAGCTCGGGCTGAGATTGGCGAGTTTGTTGAGTATGACTTAGATAATGAAGATGAGGATTGGCTTTTTGAGTTTAATGAAGAGAGGAAGATTTTGACACCTGAAATGTAACTTTTTGCACTAAATTCTGGCTTTATTCATTTAATTTATTTTTTTGTGGTTCCTAGAGGTTGGTGTCAGTTTAATGATTTTCATCTTTATATATTGTTGGAATTGTCGATTTTTAGACATTAAAGGATAGAATAGAGAGAAGAAAGGCTTTGTATAATATTATATTCTATTATGGAATGAAATGTGTTGCAGTATGTTGATGTGTTTGATAAGTCTATAAAACTTAGAGCACTAACCTTTATTTATACTAATCACAGTCCTAACTATTAAGAAATCATATCATGATAAGATAAGGAAATCTTGTAACCAATCCTCAGAGATAATGGGAAAATAGGAAAACTAAAGCTAGAGGATAATCTGGGATATGATAGTATAATTTCATATATGCTAATATCCCCCTCAAGCTAAAGCTTATTAAGCTTGTAAAAATTAAATCCTTTCTTTTTAATAATATTGGTTCCACCAAAAAGACTTGACAAGAGGCTTTGAGATGCGGAAGACTTTAGAGAGATTAGGGTCAAATTGTGGTTGTTAAAGTAAAAAAGCTGGGCCAAACCACACCTGGGCCTAAAAGCCAAGATTAGATCGCCTAGGACCAAAGACTGGCCAGGCCAAAGAGATTCTTTGGGACTACCAGGCTGAATCTCTGGGATTGCCAAGGAGCCAATGATGATTAGTGGGATTGCCACAGGGCAAAACACATTTAACATAGACTAGTCTCCTTTCTGATTTCTCTTCTTCAAAATTAGAATCAGATGTCGTAGAAGATAATTTGATAACCAAAGTAGAGTACCTGTTGTTGTAGACAAACCAATGCCAAACTAGGGCAAACCAAAACAGAGAAATAGATGATGTAGAGAAAAAATAAGCCCTGAAAAGAAATGTTAGGGCAAGGACAATTCAAAAAGTCAGAGCAACAACCAACTAGAGCAATGTAGAAAGTGCAGCCGCTAGACAATTATACAAGTGGGGGAAACTAGACAAGCATAGCTGCCAAACAACCAAACGATGCAACAAACCAATTACAGTCACCAAACAACCATGAATAGAAATTGGGACAAGCATCCAAACAAGAGGATCCTCCAAATGTGGTCAAAAGCAAAATAGGGAGAGCCGGACAGCAGCTAGAAATAGTAAGACGACGTTGACTAATTGTTTAGAGGATCAAAGATAACCATCCAGAAAGAAGAGAGAGAAAATGATGAAACAAGAGGTGAAAAGGGCTTGGCATAGCCTACCAAAAGCTAAATGGAGCAAAAAGACACTCCGAATTTTAAGGTGCTCAACTGTGAGTATACTGTGTAACTCAGTTAGTAAGGCTTGTAAGAGAGCAGTTCTAAACTGACTGTAAGACAGCTCAGTATAAATACATCTGTTAACTCCAAGCTGTTAACTCCAAGCTCATCAAGTGAAATGAAATCAGATTTAGTTTCTCTCTGAATTCAACATGGTATTCAGAGCTTGAACGGTCCTTCCATGGCCGATTCTAATTCAATTCCTCCTCCACCTTCTTCTTCATCCTCCGCCGTTATTCCCCTTCTGCCTCTCATTCTGTCTTCTTGCATGCCATTTCTGAGAAGCTCAATGATCAGAACTTCCTATTGTGGCGACAACAAGTTGAGCCGGTGATTAAGGTTCATCAACTTCAGCATTTCTTTGTTGCTTCGAAGATTCCTCTCCTGTTCGTGAGTGAGGACGATTGCACTGCTGGTGTCGTGAATCCAGCATACACGGCATGGGAACTTCAAGATCTGATGCTTCTTTCTTGGATCCAATCTACTTTGTTGAGTTCGATTCTTGCTCATGTTCTTGGAAACATTCACGCTTTCCATGTCTGGGAGAAAATCCATGATCATTTTCAGAAATTGACTTGTGCTAAAGCACATTAACTTTGAATGGAGCTCAGATCTACAACTCTTGATACAAAGTCTATGTCTGAGTTCTTGCTTTGCATCAAAGCCCTATATGATGCTCTTGCTTCTGTCGGTGATCCAGTTCAACTGCAAGAACATATTGATGTTATTCTCGGAGGCTTGCCACAAGAGTATGGATCAGTGATCTCTGTTATAGAAAGTAGGTTTGAACCACTTCCACTCGAAGAAGTGGAAGCTCTTCTGCTAGCTCACGAAATGTGATTGGAGAACTTTCCTCCCATGAATGCCTTTTTCTTGGTTATTCCCCTTGTCACAAAGGCTATCGATGTCTATCACCTACTGGAAAGCTCTCTATCTGTAAAGATGTTATTAATAATGAGTTGAGATTTCCCTATCATGAACTTTTTTCATACTCACCTGCGGTTTCCACCAATCCCCTTTTCACTTCTACAAATTTACCCACTTCCATCATACCTCTTATACCTCCTTCACCTATAAACATACCACCCACAAACACACAAACATCACTGAACCAGATCCAAATACTCAGTTATCTCAGTCACAGTCTTCTTCATCTGAGTCTCCACGTCAGTCTTCATGTTCTCAGTCCTTGTCCCCTCTAGTTTCTCAACAGCCTTCTCCTGCTGCTTTAGTCCAGCACCTATTGTCAGTCCAGCACCTGTCTCTACTAATTCTGAACATGTTCCTGTCAGTCCTGAAATATCTAATTCTGAGTCTCATTTGTCTGTTCCTGTTTAGTCTTCTCAGTCAGCTTCATCATCCTTCATTATTCCTCAAAATATACACCCATGCAAACCAGGTCAAAATCTGGTCTTCCACAAAAAACGCATTCATGCATCTCTTTTTCTTACTCACTGTGAGCCAAAATCTATCAAACAAGCTCTCAATGATTCCAATTGGTTGGAGGCAGTGAAACAATAATATACAGTTTTGTGAAAAGCAATACCTGGACTCTTGTTCCACTTCCCCCTAACAGAAAAGTTATAGGCTGTAAACGGGTTTTCAGAATCAAGGAAAATGGTGATGGCACTATCAATAAATATAAAGCAAGGCTTGTTGCTAAGGGGTTTCATCAACTCCCTGGTTTTGACTTTACGAAACCTTTTTCTCTAGTCATTAAACCAGTGACAATTCGTTTTATTCTCACACTTGGTCTTACCAATGGTTGGACTTTACATCAACTTAATGTATTCTTGAATGGGATTCTTGAAGAAACTGTTTACATGCAGCAACCACAAGGCTTTGAGTCTTAGGCTTTTAGTTCATCACTGGTTTGCATGCTCAATAAAGCTCTCTATGGCCTTAAACAGTCTCCCCGGCAGTGAATTGACAAACTTCAGAGTACACTTCTTCAGTTTGGGTTCAAGGCTAGCAAGTGTGACCCCTCTTTGTTTGTTTTTTAGTCCTCTACTGCAGTTGTATATCCTCTTGTCTATGTATATGACATAATTATCACTGGCAGCTCTGCTGTTCTTATTCAGCAGCTAATTAGCAGGCTCAATTCCAGCTTACAAACAACTTATATAAACACTTACATATAATTACTTGTTCAACAAGTGCGTAATTAAACTGTTTATCCAAATGCACCCTTAGAAATTTGAATCAAAATAGCATTATGTTGAAGAAAAGTAAAAACACAATTTTGATCGTGGTTGTATAGTTTTAGACATTCAAAATAATGATTGTTAGTGTTTAAACATGGCTCTGTTTAACTTTGAGTTTGGCCCAACATATGACCTACTTGAAAGCCTTGTGTTGCACAAACAAGTTTTTTTTTTTTTTTTTTTTTTTTTCCGATTGGTTTGCTTGTCTTTTATTTAATTGTGTTTTTGGTTGTCACTTTTCATATCATCCTGTACTGGTAATATAAGATCTGCATCATATATGCTGCTGTCTTTTTCTTCCAGTTTTCATTTAATTTATTTGGTGGATAGGTTTGAGAGTCTTCTTTTCAAGTTGGAGGTATTGGATCATAAAGCTCGGGAAAGAGCTGGACTTATAACACCTACACTTGGTTCACCAATTCCTGTGCAACTACGGCTTGATACTGCTATTGAGGTCAAACTTTTTAGTGCTTCTCCTGTTCATAATCCATCTCAAATCATTTTTTTTCTTTTGTGTTTGTTGGTGGTCTAGTTGTTAGGTTGATTAACTATTTGTACTTTGTTTACTAAGAATAGGCACCTTTCCTTGGGTTCTTGAATGATTAGCCATTAATGTACGAGCTAGGAAGTTTGTATTTTTATATTAATGCTCCTAGATGTAGTATGCTGCAAAAATGACCTGCAAGTTGTTCAGAATCTAGCTACAATAGCATGAACAAAATTCACTGATTTTTTTGTGTTCTTTTGCAAATGTGCATATGGAGAACCTCACTTGGTGGACTTATTGTTAAACCGCAGAGAAATCAAGTTTACTAGAACAAGTAGGATGGAGATATAAGATTGGTTGGGTGGTAAAAGGAGAAGGGAAGGAAGGGAAGGAGGAAGAGGTCGTGGTTTCGAATCCCTCCACTAACAAAAACACTAACATTTAACAACTAATATTGGCCGATCAAAAAAAAAAAAAAAACTAGAACAAGTAGGATGTGAATTTGAAAACATGCTATGCAACGTGACAAAAAAGGGGGTATTTTGAAAAAGTTAGATCTGCACTTCAGAAATAAATAAAACCCAACCTTCACAGACCATTAATTTCTGTGTGAAATGATGGATGTAATTGATTTACTATATCTAAGAAGGTCCTTTATGTTTTCAAAAGCCTAAATGTTATAGAGTGGGATGGAAGTCTTTGAATTGACTATCTGCTAAAACCTAAATGGCTAGAAGCTGGAACAAGTTCCTGCTTCAGTTTTGCATCCTATACTTTGTTAGAGGTTTTGATGCTTCTGTGATATTGGTTTGGAAGATAGAGATTAACAGAAATAAAGTTAGAAAATTTCATTGCATATTCTTTTCCGACTTGGTTTTGATGGCATCCAGGATAAAGATGAGTGAGAATGATTTACATCCATGTCTTCCCTGGAATTTAAGAGCCCAGCCTATCCCACCCAAAACTAACTGACCAACTAATTTCATTCCCTTACATTCTTTGCCTCTAGTTAAAGCAAACTAACTAATTAACAACTCTAATAGCTTCCCTAATAAGGTTTGCTCATACAATTCCTAACAGAGCTAGACACATGATACCTTGGGCCCATCTGGTGTAAGTTTTTCTAATTTTTGGCTTGTTATGTCATATAAATATTGTTTTGCCCTATACTATTTTGGAGCATTTGATGGTAATTGTGCAGCTATCAGAAGAATCAGGTGTTTTTAAAAAATATCCCTGCATTAACTCAATAAATTCAACTATTCAAGTAGTAGGAGCAAAAAGTTAAAGTGCTATTTTTAGTTTGTACAGTTTCTGGCATGTTACTTGTAATTCCTTATTCTACTTGCTACTCATTTGCTTAATACCATAGGTTTCTCCCTGAGAAACTGATTTTGAACTTCAAAACTTCCTCTAACAGTCTAACGTCAAGTTCTTTTGTTAATGGTGCTTAATAGAAGCAAACTGCCAGTAATACAATTAACATGATGCCTGGTGGAGATTTGGTGGCCTTTCCCCTAATATGTTATTTAGCTCTAGTTCAGAAATGGGTTGGGGATAGATTGTGTGCAGCTTATAATTCATACAGTTCTCTGATGTATTTGCCTAGTTGGTTGGTGAGGAATCCCCAAATTTCGAATGGTGTCTTATTGCTCTTACATCTGTCACAAGCCTGAGATTTATTTTTGGTTTCTCTTTAGTTCTTTCAATGGAACTCTTGATTACTGATATGCAAAGAGATTGGACTTTGTTGCATATTTTCCTATGTTTCAGCCACTTTTTCATTTGAGTGGTTTTTATATTTGGCACGCACTCTCATACAAAAGCTGAATTGGCTTCAAGTGGTAAGGGCTGTGTTGGAAATCTGTCTTAATTATAACTACCCCTAACCTGCCTTACTTGTGGTCTCTTTGGTCTGCCTTCATTGCAGCATTCAGCACTTTCATTGTGCTGGGTGTGACAGTGTGTGTATAGTCCCACATTGCCTAGAGATATGGTCAAAGTAGTACTTATAAGGCTTGGGCACTCCTCACCTTACTAGTCAGTTTTGTGGGGTTGAATTACACCGGAAGCCCCAATTCTAAGATGATTTCAGAGTCTATCCTAGACCTGCTATTGGGCTACCTGCACTGTCCATACTCTAGGCCCATGGTGTTGGGCCTTGTGTTGGAAAGCCACCTTAGTTGTGGCTGTCCTTAGTCCACCTTAGTTATATCCTCTTTAGTCTTTCCTTCATTTCAGCCTCCATCACCTTGATTGTGTTGGGTGTAAGGTGGGTATATTTAGTCCCACATCACCTAAAGATATGACCTAAGTAGTGCTTATATAGCTTGGGCAATCCTCACCTTGGATGTTGGTTTGATTGAGTTAGACTTTAACCTCAAGTTCTAAGAGGCTAGAACCACCTCTTTCTTCTGAAATACATTTAATTAAGAAGCATGGTAGTGGCAATGGTCTAACTTGACCTCTTGTCGAAGGGGCTTTGGTGCCTTGTCAAGAACCAACTCTTTTATGCTGTTATATTGAGGAGCAGCTGACATTATCTTAAACAGTTTTTAACCTGTGCATGAAATGAATATGTAGTATTGAGAAAAAAACTCACATGAAAATTGACTATATTCTTCTTGCAAGATGACTATACACTGATTTTCAAACCTAAAGTCTCAACATTCTTGTAAAGGCAAATCATGGATAATTCTTGTATTCAATTGTTCTATTTAAGGATCTAAGTACAAAATTGAACATCTTATGCCAATGATGTAGTTTTTGAAGGCTAATTTGATTTGTGGATATCTGTTTTTACATTTTTCTTGTTAGATGAAACCACATTCAATTTAATAGTCTTTTTTGACCTGATTGTAATGATGCCAATGAATTACTGGTTTTCTCCAAAGAGTTTCATATTTAGGTTATTATCTATTAATTTGTTGTTCTTGATATGTAGGAGCTTCTTTCAAATTTCAGAATGCATTTGGTATCATTTTTCTGCAATGCAATATTACTTTGCATATGTGGTGTACATGATTATTGTTTGGCTTATCAAAAGTTGTCTCCTTTAAATGTTAGGCCTTACAAGCACAGGGCTTCAAATATTCAATTATCCAGTCCGTATATGATTATTGGAAAGAGAAGGTATGAAATCAGCTCCAATATTATCACTTACGAGGGACATATCTCCTTTGTTTATCTATATAACTTTCATGTTACCTAAATTATAATTAGTAATTTTCTATTTTTTTTAGCCAGTATTACAAAAAATATGATACATTTTCCCTCTTTTGCATGTTTTTGGGGGCAGCGAGAACGGTGGCAAAAGCCCTTTTTGCGACGTTTGCAGGTTGGACTTGATAACATTACAATTAATATATTAATTGTCACTGATATGCTGCTGTATATTTATTTTGAGCTAAATATATGTGATTTGATATTTATCGATTCTATGATTCAATTTAATGATAATACCTTGGACTGGTTTGTTTAGAGATGTATAATTTTCTGTTATGGCTTTTCTTCTAGTATGCATAATTAGTCATGATATGATATCAAATTTGTTAAGAGATTATAGCTACATCTTTTAGACCGTTTTCTTCACTAGTTTATTTATGTATTATTTTTGTTATGTTATTACACGTTTGGTTTAGCTCATTTTGGAGTTTGCTAGTTTCCTGAAAGAACTTTTGGAAAAAAATGATTATTTCCCCGAAAATAGTCTATACCAAGCATGCAGTTGGTGATTTGCAGATTGCAAATTTTCAAATTCTTTTAGTACCATTGTTTTTGGCATGATTTAACGGCTCATACATAACATAATTTTTTGCATTCTGGATTCATTCTTTTCAAAATCTTCCTGTAATTAATTTGCAGTTTGCTGCTAACTATAGTACTCCATTTTTTTCTTTATAATTTTGCCTTGGAGGGGGGTTGCTATATACCTATACTTGTTTGCCTAAAGTAGTATGAGGGACAAGTTCATTATGAAGAATTTTGACAAGATGAACTACATTTTGCATACAGCCGCCTCCACCGGTTAACGATACCAACCCATATAATGTCTTTCGGCCAAGGGAGAAGGCCCACAGACTTCACACAAGAAGGGTAGGTGGAAAACTTGGCTCATGTTTTCATTGTACCTCAGTTTTGGGTAAATGCTTTTTCCTCAAAGGCATGACTTTATTGAAAACTTCACATGGTTTTTGGTTGACTAAGCCCTTACATTTTTCTCTTCAGATGCAAAGGAGAGAAAACAATGTGCAGTCATTTGAAAAGCTTCGCCAGGTCAGCTCCTCTGATTGTTTCTGGTTCTTATGAATCTGTTGTATAAGAGTGTAGTATTTTACTCCATAAGTGTTTTTTACTTATTTCCTGTATCTCTTGTAATTAGAGGTTAAATAACTGTTTGTCACAGTTAACTAAGGTTAGGTTAGTTTTCTCTTAGACAGTTGTAAGTACAACTGTCAACAACTTTATCATTCTGTTATGCAACTGCCTAACAGCTTTATCATTCTGTTATGCAACTGTCTAGCAGCTTTATCATTCTGATATGCAATTGCCTATATGTACTGCTTCATTCCCCAATCTATGGTTGGGTTGAATCCTCATCAATATAGAAACACTTTCCTCTCTCTCTCTCTCTCTCTCTCTCTCTCTCTGTCTTTCTCTCTTCTCCCTAAATCTCTTTATGGTATCAAAGAGCTAGGTTAAATCCTTGCTTCTGAAAATGGCTTCTGCAAACAACAATTCTTCTCCGTCTCCTCCTTCGCCTCCTGTTCGGACGCCAGCGCTGCACTCCCTTGTCTCGTTCTCGCATGCTGTAACAGCGAAACTCACGGATTCCAACTACCTTGTATGGTGTTCTCAGATTCAACCTGTAATCATCGGGCATGGTCTTCTCGATTACATTCTCGCTCTGCAAATTCCGCAGAAATTTGTAACCATTGAAGATCACGACAACAACATTGTTAGTGCTGCCTATCGTTTCTGGGAGCAACAGGATCAATTGATCCTCTATTGGCTTCAATCGACTATTTCAGAAACAGTTCTTCCTCGCATCATCAATTGCGCATCCTTGTGGCATCTGTGGGATCGATTGCATGAGCACTTTCAATCCATTGCGCATGTGATGAAGAAGCAATTGCATAGGGAGCTTCATTCTTCTTCTCTTGAGAATCGTTCGATTACTGCTTATCTATTGCACATTCAATCCCTATTTGATTCACTTGCATAAATTTGAGACTTGATTTCGATGAGCGCTCACATCGACTTGATTCTTGATGGTTTGCATGATGATTATTGAACGATTTCTAAGCAATTCACGTGATCATCTATATTTGGATGATGTCACTTCTATGCTACTAGTTGAGGAATCTAGCATTGAAAAGTCTCACAAGAAGAATCTGGGCTCGTTGAATCTTGCTGAGGGTTCGACTTCAAATTCTGCTTCTGAAGCTCAGGTTCATCTAACTTAGGGTAACACACACTCCTCAAAATATGATTGTGTATGGTAATCAAGGGAGGGGTGATGGTGGCTGTTTGTACGGTCGAGGTGGTTGCGGTGGAGCTTGTGAGAGGGCATGGCAGATTGGCTGATGTTCAGTGTCAGATTTGTCACTAATTTGGGCACGAAGCCTCTCATTGCTGGTACAGAAATGATGCAAGCTACTCCTCCAAGCCCTTTCAACCCAATTCCCAAACCAATTACCAATCAAATTACCCTAAACTTAATCCCAATTCACCCTCTCCTTACTCACCTTGTCCCTTTAACCCATACTTCCCTTTCATGCTACCATTTGGCTTCCCACCTCCACCTCAAGATCACTCTCCTAAACCCAATTCTAACTCATCTCCTCAAGTCAATGTAGCCAATGCTTCCAGCACCTCATCAAACAGCTGGTATCCAGATTTTGGAGCATCTCATCATGTCACCAATGTCTCCCAAAACATTCAGCAAGTCACTCCTTTTGAGGGTCCAGACCAAATTACCATTGGTAATGGTCAAGGGCTTCCAATTGCTTACTTAGGTTATTCAACATTTGCTTCCCCTCTTAATCTTAATGTTTCTCTTCGTCTTACAAATTTGCTCTTTGTTCCCTCTATTACCAAAACTCTTCTAAGTCTTTGTAAAGATAATTCAGTGTTTTTTGAATTTCAATCTAGTTTCTGTCTTGTCAAATCTCAGGCTTTTAAAGAGGTGCTTCTACATGGCAAAGTTGGTGAAGATGGCCTCTACCATTTTCCTAATTTGCTCCAGCCTTTGCAGAAGCCTATTGCTTGTGTTTCCAAGTCTTCTGTTAATACCGTTGTTTCTAATTCTTCTGTCACTGTAATTTCCACATGTAGTGATTCCTACTTTGCTTGGCACTCTATGTTAGGTCACCCTAGCCTAGAGGTTTTGAATCAACATAAACATCAAAAACACCTTTAACCCAAGCTAATTTGGGTCGGTAGTAAATGAACCCAATGATAGATACGAGGAGGTTGAAAAAAAAAAACATGGAAGGGGAAGGGGAAATAATATTTAAAAAGAAAGGAAAGAAAGGGGGAAATGTAAAGGAAAAGAACTAAAAAGAGACTATTTGGAACATAGAGATAACAAGTCTAACCCTCCACCACGTTTATAGCTTTTCTTCATTTCGTCCTAAGACACACCGTCCTCCAATCTATATCCCTCTCCATTAAGTCTTGTTTGATTACCTTTTCCTAGGTAAGTTTCGGTCTACCTCTACCTCTCTTTGTGTCGAGTTCTTGATAACAAACTTTTTTTCTTGTGGGAGCATTCAGGAGCCGTCTCATTATGTGTCCAAACCACTTTAATCTATGTTCCCTCATCTTTTCATTCACCGGTACTACTACTACCTTTCGTCAAATATCTTCATTTCTTATCTTATTCATATTCGTATAACCGCACATCCACCTTAACATTTACATTTATGCTACCCCTATTTTATGCTCATGTTGCCTATGTGCTGGTCAACATTCAGCTCCATATAACATTGCAGGTCTTACAGTTGTTCTATAGAATTTTCCTTTTAGCTTAAGGGGAATTTTGCGGTCACACAAAAACCCAGATGCACTCCGCCATTTCATCCACCTTGCTCTGATTCTATGATTTACATCCTTATCAATCTCCACCTTTTTGCAAAATTGATCTCAGGTATCTAAAAACATTATTGGGTATATCTTGACCATATAGATGCACGGGGTCTTGATCACCATCTCTTACTAGCGAAAGCTCACACTTCATATACTCAGTCTTGCTTTGTGAATCCTTTAGACTCCAAAGTGCTTCTCCACAATTCAAGTCTCCTATTAACACCGTCTTTGTTCTCATCAGTAAGCACAATATCATCTGCATATAGCATACATCACGACACTTCCTCTTGAATATCTTTCGTTAGTTTATCCATCACTAAGGCAAAGAGATAAGGACTAAGAACCGAACCTTGGCGTACACTACCGTGATAGGAAAATAACTTGATGTTCCATTACAAACTTTCACACATGTAGTAGTCCCATCATACATATCCTTGATTGCATTTACATACTTTAATGATACTTTTTTCTTCTCAAGAGCCCACTATAAAACTTTTCTTAGGACCCTATCGTATGCTTTCTCAAGATCTATGAACACCATATGTAAGTCTTTCTTCTTTTCTCGATACCTTTCCATTAATTGTCGCATCAAGAAAATGGTTTCCATGGTACACCTTTCTGGCATAAATCCAAATTGATTTACAGAAATTTTGGTCTTTCTCCTCAAGTAATGTTCAATAACTCTCTCTCACAACTTCATAGTATGGCTCATAAGTTTAATGTCTCTATAGCACAGTTATTAATAGCGGCGCTATTGTGGCGATGTGGTGCGGTGCGGCGGCCTATCGCCACAAACCGCATCGCGACGATGAAAATGAAAAAGCGGCGATAGCGGCCGCTATCGCGGGCGCGTTTCGGGCGCGTTTGCCACTCTTCAAACCCTCTCTTCTCCTCCGCCCTCCCTCCAAATCTCGCTAGAACCCTTTCCTAACCCGCGCCGACAATGACGACGGAGACGGCGGCGGCCCCGACCACTATGAGATGGACGAGGACACAATGGAGGAGCTCGACAACAAGAAGGACTTCGACATCGAGTACGACCCCCTCGTCCCCTTCGCCGCCGCTTCCGCCACTGGAGACGACGACATCGCCGTCGTCGAGAGCAAGAGCTTCGTTTCCATGTAGGGCTGGCACTCTGACACCGTGAAAAACGTGTGGAAGAAACATAGGAAGTTGCTACGACTATCATCAGCTTTGCGCGTTAGACAATTGTTAGTGTGTCTGTCTGGAAGAGTTGGAACAAACATTAAAATATTAGCAATTAGCTGTCATGTACTCAATACGAAGTGGTTTGGATGGTCTTTGGACGCGCTTTTGGTTTTTTAATGACACAAGAAATTGCAAAGGGAATGGGCATGCATGTGGGTCTCTAAATATTCATTTGAGTGGGCATGGGGCCCAGTCTGGACACCCAACCCAATATTTTCATACGGAATATGTCCTTCCTTGTCCATCATTGTCCCATTTTTTATATTTTTTGTTAAATTAATTATTTTCTATTTTTTTATTGTTCACTTATATACTTCGCTGTAGCGGTGTAGCACTACCCGCTGTAGCGGTGTAGCACTACCCGCTATAGCGCTATAGCATTTTTTAGGGGTGGCCACTACGCGTCGCTATCCGAGATTAATAAGTATGCTTTATAGTTAGAACAATTCTAGATATCTCCCTTGTTTTTGTAAATAGGCACAAACATACTTTTCCTCCAAGTATCAAACATCTTATTTGTTTGAAAAATCTTATTGAAAAGATTGGTCAACCATTTTATTGTCACATCCCTCAGGTCTCTCCACACTTGAATAGGGACGCCATCGGGTCCCAAAGCTTTATTATTCTTCATTCTCTTTAAAATCTCCTTAACTTCATGTGTATTAATTTTGCGTACAAAATCTTCTATTCAGATTATCATAAGCGTTCTCCAAGTCCACGTCATTTTTATTGCTATTCTCATTAAAAAGTTTGTCAAAGTAGTTCATCCATCTTTCATTTACATCTTCATCTCTTACCAAATGTTTTTTATTTTCAACCTTATGCATCTAACTTGAGTGAGGTCTTTACTCTTTTTATCTCTCATTTTTGCAAGTTTGTATATACCTTTTTCATTATCCTTACTTCGAAGATTTTTATACAAATCAACGAAAACCTTGTCTCTAGCTTCTCGCATTGCTTTCTTTGCATGTTTTCTCACTAATCTAAACTTATGCAAGTTCTCATCATTGAGACTTTTATGGAAAAATCTAAAGCATTCATTCTTTTGTTTAATTGTCTCCTGCACCTCTTCATTCCACCACCATGTTTCCCTTATAAGAAATTTGTTTCCTTTGCTTTCTCCCAGCACCTTCCTTCCCATATTTTAGATACACATAGCCATCTCATTCCACATTCATTTGCGTCTCCAACTGACTCCCACAGTCTTTCACGGAACATGCTTTCCTTGAACTCTATTTGTTTTTCCTCCTTTAATTTTCACCATCTTATCCTTGGATTTTGAGTCATCTGTCTCATAGTAAGTACTTTGTTGAACCGAAGCTTTAGAACTATCAACTTATGTTGCGTAGCGACACACTCTTCAGGGTAGACCTTGCATTCGATACAAGAATTTCTATCTTCTCTTCTAGCCATAAAGAAATCAATTTGACTACAATTTTGGCCACTATGGTAAGTGATAAGATGAGTCTCCTTTTTTCGGAAAAAGGTGTTCGCTAGCATCAAATCGTAGACTAGTGCAACGTTGAAGATATCTTCTCCAGTCATATTTCTCATCCCATAGTCAAAACCTCTATGAATTCTATCAAAACCTCCACTGCTTTTACCAACATGATCATTTAGATCTCTAATAGGAACTGGTTCAGACGCGAAAAGGAAGAATGAGTTTTATTGAAAAATGGAGTCTAGCTCCTGCAGTTATAATGTGATCTTTAGAGGGAATCACAACCTCCTAACATCTATCCAAGATTCCCCAATCCTCACTGCCTCTTATCTATTTATAGTTTTCCTCGTTAGTTAGTTATAACTAATTCAGCCTTAGTTATACTAACTGCCTTAGTAACTAATATTACTATCTAAATCCCCAATAATATGTTTCACCCCACCTCCCACTCTTATCAATACCCTCCCCTTCAAGCTGGACCTTGTCCCCAAGGTCCAAATCAGAAAACACAACTTTTAATTCCTCCAGCAGCTCCCAACTGTTCTCATGATGGGGCAATCCTTGCCACTTGATCAACACCTCCTGTTGTCCAACTAGATTAGTTCTCTGCTTCAAAACCCTTTCTGGTCTCATTTCTTTCTATTCCCAACCTCTCCTCCAGATTTAACCACCCCTGCAGGTTCCCCTACCTTGCTACCCCCAGACTGCCACTCCTTACCACTTCTTGAACCTAAGCAATTGGGTCTTTGGAAAGATTGACTGAATTTCCCATTTCTTGGTAAGTTACTCAGAATTCTGTTTTTCTCCTCAACTTGTCTTACCTTCATCATGGTATCCAGCAAAGACTTAGGTTCATGCACCCTAACTTCAGTCCCTATTTCATCCTTCAATTCTTTCAAGAAAATTTCCTTCAGAAAACTCTCATCCAAACCTCTCCCTGCCCCTACATATTTTTCAAACTGCCCAATGAGGGTCTGCACACTATCCTCCTGTTTTAGTGCCAACAAGGACTGAAAAGGACTTGCCACACTAGCTCCTCGAAACCTCTGGGAACTACTCCACGATTCCGAACATTGGAACCGTGATAAAGCCTAACCTTCCATAGCCACAAGAATTGCATCCAATTTCTCTTCCTCCTTAACACCTTGGAGTCGAAAATATTTTTCAATTCGCGAAACCCATCCTATGGGATCATCCCCGACGAACACTGGCAGCTCCATTTGCCTCCATTGACGCGCCAGTCCATCTCCTCCATCCTTGTTCCTTCCCTTCCTCTCGCTAGTGCGAACCGGTCCCTCCATTTCCGGCTTCTCCCAATTTAATATTAGGATCAATAGGAGTCTCTGCTGGCTTGCACCCAAGCATTCTTGTTTCTTGCAACAGGTCTAGAATATATTTCTTTTGAGTTAAAGAAATTGCTGCCTTACTACTAGCAACCTCCATGCCAAGGGAATATTTGAGAACTCCAAGATCTTTCAGCTCAAACTGGTCTGCTAACACCGCTTCAAAGAGCTTATCTCCTCACAATCATTTCCTGTGACAATTATTTCATCAACATAAACAATGAGAATAACAATTTTGCCACCACCAAAGTGTTTATAAAATAGAGTATGATCAGTTTGAGCTTGGATGAATCCTCTTCCCTTCACAGCTTGGGTAAACTTCTCAAACCACTCTCTAGGGGATTGTTTATGCCAATAGAGAGACTTCTTCAACTTGCATACTGAACCGTCTCCTTTTTCAAAACCTGGTGGTGGATCCATATAAACTTCTTCAAGTAAATCTTCATTCAAGAAGACATTCTTTACATCTAATTGTTGCAAGGGCCAATCAAGGTTGGCAGCGAGTGATAGTAGAACTCGGATAGTGTTAAGTTTGGCAACTGGGGCAAATGTCTCTTGATAGTCTATCCCATGAGTCTGAGTGAATCCCGTAGCAACCAATCTCGCCTTATACTTGTTGATGCTATTATCTGGATTAAATTTTATTCTGAACACCCACTTGCAACCTACTCTTTTCTTTCCTCTGGGTAATGCTACAGATTTCCAAGTTCCATTCTTTTTTAGTGCATCCATTTCTTCAAAAGTTGCATTCCTCCATTTTGGGTCATCAAGTGCTTCTTGGATGTTTTTTGGTATTTTTATATTGTCTAAAATAGTGTTGAAAGCAGAAAACTTAGGGACAACTTTTCATACAAGATATGATGAGAAATAGGGTGAGCAGTACAGGATCTGGTACCTTTTCGAAGAGCAATAGGCAAATTTAGGTTGGTTACATCAGTGCATTTAGGTATTCGATTTCTGGAACGAGGACTCGAGTCAGAATCTTGGTAGTCTAAAGGCTCTTGAAATGTTTTTCGCCTGCTAAAAAATTTTCCCTATTTACTAGGAGGATCTTCAGTGTCTGGCATAGTAGCTCGCCATATCTCATGCACAATGACTCACTCTGTCTCCAAAGGCAAAGGTAGAACGACAGACTCATTTAGTTTCCAAGAATTATCTTCATCTGCCCCAATAGACTCCCCTTGAAGAGAAGTCGAAGGAAAAAAGGATTGTGTCTCATAAAATGTGATATCCATAGAAACAAAGACCTTACGGAGAGAAGGTGGATAACATTTGTAACCCTTTTGGTTAGGAGAATATCCTATGAAGACACATCGAATAGACTTAGGATCGAGCTTGGACCTTTGATGGGAAGGAACATGTACAAAAGCCACACAACCAAACAACTTGAGAGGAAGGGAAGAATGAGCCCGAAAAAAAGTAAAGGTGTTGGTAAGACAAGATAAAGGGGAATTAAAATTTAGGATATGAGAAGGCATCCGACTGATGAGATATGATGCATGCAAGACAACTTCCTCCCATAGATATTTAGGGATATGCATGGTAAACAAAAAAGCTCGAGCAACTTCAAGATGTCTATTTTTTCTTTTAGCCACCCCATTTTGTTGAGGGGTGTTAGGACAAGAACTTTGATGGAGAATACCATGTTGGGTGGGATATCTCCAAGAACAGAATTAAAATATTCAGTACCATCGTCAGTTCGAAGAATTTTGATAGAGGTCTTGAACTGAGTTTGAATCATAGCATGAAAGTTTTTAAAGGTGGATGCAGCATCAGACTTATCCTTGAAAAGATATACCCAACATACCCTAGAATGATCTTCAATAAAAGTAATAAACCAACGAGCACCGGAGATATTTTTCTCATGGGCTGGGCCCCATATATCACTATGAATCAAGATAAATGGAGAAGAATCATGACAAACTCTAGGAGGATAAAAAACACGAGGATGCTTTGCAAACTGACAAATATCGCAAGAAAAAGAACTGGGTTTTTTACTGATAAATAAGTTTGGGAGCAACTTCTTAAGATAAAAGAAATTTGGGTGTCCTAACCGACGATGCCACAACAAAACATCATTACAATCATCAGACAAAGATAATGAGTGGCGCGCAATTTTTTTTGTTTCATTAGGATCCTTTTCAAAATAGTAAAGTCCTTCTTCCTCTCTAGCACTGTCAATTTTCAACCCCGAGTCCTGTTCCAGAAAAACACAAGCATCGACCGAGAACTTCGCAACACTATTTAACTCAGATGTAAGTTTGCTGATAGAGATGATGTTACAAGAGAGGGAACATGAAGGACTGAGTTCAACATAATGTGTTCAGAAAGTTTAATGGATCCCTTTCCAGCAATAGTAGAGAAGCTGCTATCGATTGTTCTTATTCGTGACAGTTGATAGTAAGGGGTATAAGAACAAAACAAGGTTGCATTACCTGTCATATGATTAGAAGCCCCTGAATCGAGAATCCAACGATTACTATCATTAACATGGAATGTCATACCTTGTTGAGCAACAAGACTAGTTGCTTCAGCAAATTGAGGCATCACCTTCTGAAATTGCTCATACTCAGCCTTGGAGATGAAAACACCATCAAAATTAGGAGAGGCACGAAGCTCCTCACTCGTATTATTAGAAGAGTCCATAAGTCACCTCAAACTAAAAGAGGGTAGGCCTTTTTTTTAAAAAAAAAAAAAAAAATAGGCTTCAAAGTTGCATAACGATAACATGAAAACCTGTTCTGATACCATATTGTAATGTGAATACTCTTTTTCTTTCATTCAGATTGAAACCAAAGGGTTCATTATATACAACTAGTTCTAATACTCTAGTTCTAATACTCTAGAATATTCCACAACTAATTCTAATACTCTAGAATATTCTACAACTAATTCTAGTACTCTAGAATATTCTAAAAAAAGAATTGATTTAAAAGTCATCATTTTGAAAATGATCAGTTTTGGGGTTGTAAGTAGGATTGTTGTTATTGTAGTACAACACTATAATAAGATAGCGGGGCTTTGGACTGATCATTATTTGACCTAAGAGGGTGAACAATGCAAGTGATATATATATTCCATAATTTAGTGCATGGATTGTGTGCTGGAAATGTTTGAAAGGAAACATAGAATCTGGTTAACAAAAGTTCTCATCTTAATGACGTGTTATATATCATGGATTTTCTTTTGCTGACTTGCTTTAAATAAAAGCCATTTGGCGGATAGGACAACTTGCAGTTAGATTAATGAAATTGTATAATCTGGTATTGAAAGTAATCACAAATTCACTTCAAAAGAAATAATTTGGTAAACAGAAACGCAAGTTTGAATAGAGTAAAGAATGGGATGCAACTCTTTGGTAAATGGCAGTACTATTCTTTATATAATTGTCAGTTATAACAAAAAATGATTTGATTTTATTCATTTTTGTTTTTTAGTAGTTTTGTAAAAATATTCATAATTCATATTGTCTGTCTAAAGAAATATATGGCTAAAGGATTTACTTCTCTTTCAATTGGAGTGTTTCTGATGCAATATATATTACCTGATAACTTATTTAAAGCTTTCACCATAAACAGGTCAGGCGCAACCTTGACCAAGCTAAGAGCTTGTTGGAAATGTTGATCAAGGTTTGACTTTCAAGTTATTTCTTTAGTGTTTTACCCTATTTATATCCTTTTGTTTTCATACTTATTATGTTGATATACAATCATAACCAGAGGGAAGAGAAAAAAAGAGAAGTAATGGATAGTGAAGTTACGTTGCAGAGGATGCAAATGAAGTACAAGGTACACGTATTCTTTTGTATATTAATTGTGTTGAATCTGTTGACAATTAAGAGCTGATCGTTAGTGTTAATTCCTGTTTTTGCTTGAAATCTTGACTGAATTGCTTGTCTTTGGTTGAGTTAGAACACAACCTTTTCATATATATTTGAGACCTATGGAACATAGGGAAAAGTATGAGAATTCTCTCTTGTGTATATGCACTTATTTTAGGATCTGCTAATCAGATTTGTAATAAGCAATCTCCATGCTCTAGTTCTTAGTTGTTCAGCGAGAAGGGTGAAAAAAGATAAAAGTAGAGAATTTGTACCAAACTATGCTACTTAGATGCACCTCACTGGATCAATTTTATCTTCCATTTATTGGTGTTGTGGACTTTGTTTGTTTGGCTTGGCTATAAAATGCATTCTGAAGTAGTTTTTTGAACCTATGAACTAATGTATAATTCTCTATATCAGCATGAAACCGAGTTTTTGGAAGACAACATAGCACTCTCTGGATTTACTCCCTTCACTTCCAAGTTTGTTTCCAGTGAAGAGGAATATTTCGATTCAGATGATTTCATGACAAACCGTCTTCCCCGCACACGTTCTACTGCAGTACAGTCTTTCCCTTCTCATGAAACCAACATTCCCATGGTTCCTGCCGCTAGCACAAAGCAAGAGTTTAGGAGGAGATATGTCCCACATGGATGGCCTCATAAACTGGTACATATGTCTTTGTTTATATCTGACTTTTTGTTTGGATAAACTTCTATTCAAGAGAAAAAAATAGGAAGGTAAAAGTGCATTGAGTTTCTCTCATAAGTTAAAATCAACTTATGCACCCTAGTTTTTGAAGAAGTTAGATGAGAAGAATTTCTATAATGGATAAGTACATACTACATAAGTTGATTTTAGCTTATGAAAGAAATTCAATTCATTTTAGCCTTTTATTTTCTTTTTATATATATATATATTTATATATCCATAGAGAATCAGGGATAGATTAAGATAGAGAGAAGTATATTAGGAACTAGGAAGAGATCTATTCTTGACTGTTTAATCATAAATGAATGGTCAAAGATTAGATTTTATGTAATCAACACATTTTTTACTATTTATATATGGTTTCACGGTCAAGATTAATACATTTCATTTGTTTTTTTAATTGTCCTCTTCCATGTTCCATATATTTTTTTGTTATCTCAGTTCAGTATGGTTGATGAGTTGTTATGTGAAATGGGGTTATGCAGGATCCACTTGAGCCAGTTTTATTGTTCACCAAACCTCTACTTCCAGATAAATTGGCCATGGCAGGCATTATGCCACCAGATTCAATCACACCAAATGGCAGGGTGGCACCACCGCCGTATAGATTTCGTGGAAGAATGGGTAGAGGTGGCCGTATAATATTTGACCGATGGAATCCACTTATGCAAACACCAATTGATATTGGTAATTCTTATTATATGCCACCAAAACCACGACCTTCAACATGTAACTAATTTGTTTGTGCAATCTGGTGCTAAATTGGTATCTATCCTGTTGATTAGAATTTAATTGATAATCTAATCATTAGGAAGGTACAATGTTGCAAAGGGAGCTTGTCAACATGATTTAGGCCTGTTAAGTTTTTTTGTTTTTTCTTCTTTTCTAGGTACAAGGCCATTCAAGTATTTTTTTTTTTTTTTTTTTTTTTTTTTTTTTTTTTTTTTTTTTTTTTTTTTTTTTTTTTTTTTTTTTTTTTTTTTTTTTTTTTTTTTTTTTATTGGGGCAGTAAAAGCTAGATGCATTTTGTATTGATATATTTTCGAGTTTCCTCTGCCTTAGCTCATGCAATGGGTTTTCACACTTTTTCTGTAGAAAATAAATAAAATAAAGTTTCTTCCAAAGAACCAAATTAACACGATTCACAACAAATTCCCATAAGAACATGGTGATATCTTTTTGAGGGGTCATTTTCATTTTTAACGCATGCAGATATCTAAGTTACGTTAAATGGCCATTTGGTTGAGGGTGCACGGCCCTGTTTGACTTGTAACCTGTTGGGTTGGAATTTTTTATGCAATATATTTTTTAGGCTTTTCAACTTGTATATATTTCTTTAATTTTCCCGAAATAAACTGATGCAGTGCTCAATCTTAATCTAGTAGATTTTATTGAAGTCATGATAAATTGTTTTTCAAATATTTTATGTAATGAGATATTGAATCTTAAGGGTAAGGAGATAAGGTAATGAAAAATTGAGTGAACAACAAGAAAATCTAAATAAGAACTTGTGTTGGTAAGGATTCGGTAAGAATTTATAAAATAAAATATAAACAGAAATAATGAACAAAATCCAATTTTTCTGTTGAAAAATTGGGTTTTACTAAGGTGGCTCAATGGCGTACAGGATAAGGTTTTACAATTTTGAAATACTTTGCAGTATTTTATACTAACTTTACAAGTAACAGTTTCAAAATTTCAATAAAAGTTACATATATCCTAAAACTCCAAAGTTTCAACAATTTTGATTTAATAGATGGATGTAATTTTCTTGTAAGATTATTGAAAGAACTTGGAGTTGTATTTTGGTACGTACAAATTGGTGTAGTTTATTATTGGATTAGTATACTAAAAAAAGGATTTTTGGATTAGTATTTATAACAATTTTGTAATTCACCTTTGTCTGAATTTAATAAAGATTTGGGTGGAGAGAGAGAGAGAGAGAGAAACAAATAGAAGAAAAAAATTGAACAACGGAGATCAAATACAACGGCCATACCAAAAAAGAGTCAAATACTACGGATAATTTTGACAATATTTTTTTTTTATTTAGATTATAAAAAAAAATAGGATTTTGACAATAATTACTGCAGTTAAATGGGATTTTTTTTACAATAATTACTACAGATAATAATTACTACCAGATTGATTTTTTACAATTTTGATTATAAGATAAATTTGCTCAATCATAGATTTTTTGTTGTTATTGAGCAACGGATAATTTTAATTCCGGCGAATGAAATAAAGATTTATACGGTGAAAGAGAATTAACAAGAAGAGAGAAAATTTATTAGATATAATTGGTGATTGTAAGAAGGGATAGAACTTATAATGTAATAGATAAAGAAACAATAATTATGTATCAACAAGAATTGCCCATTAAAACAAAGATAAGAAAATTTACTTGGTTGAGTTGGTCTCAATGATTATATTTGCATTGAAATTTCGCAGAGACCAAATCTGTTATCAACCAATTATATCTCTAAAAGATTTGACTTTTTTGGAGAATCGGTTGTCTTGGGTGTTATATATACTCCAACGGCAACATTAAGAAACAACCACAGCTTCTTTCCTCGATCAATCTCTTTCATGCTTCTTAGGCTTTGATCAATATCCTTTTTACCTTCTCATCTTCTCTCTTTCTCCTTCATTCTGCCAGGTAATTTAAATTTTTTTAGTTTATTGAATTGTTGTTTTTTATTTAGTTAAATACTATTCCAAGTTCTTAGTATAATATGTCTAATTGACCATCTTTGTATTTTTTTTTTGTATTAACCCTCCAGTTCATCTGAGGGCAGAGATTTGATTAATCTGGAATTTGATCCGGAGCTAACTAAAGTCTGATTAAGAATTATTTTCGTCAAGGGTGGAACTTGGATATTAGTCCGAACAATTCAACCTTAACTTCAGAATGTTAACCACTTGTATCCAATCACTTGATTATTGAGCATCTTTGTATATTATGTTCTTGTTTTACAGAAAATGGGTCGTGCAAGAATCAGCTTGAAACATATCTCACATGAGAGATCTCGCAAGAAAACTTTCATGGAGAGAAGGAAAGTACTTATAAAAAAAATCTCTGAATTTTCCACTTTGTGTGGAGTTTAAGCATGCTTGATTGTGTATGATGATGGGAATGGTGACGTTGAACCAGTGACTTGTCCCAAAGACCTTGTATTGGCACACTCCATACTTCAAAAGTATGAGCTTCAAAAAAATCAGAGACCTCCCAAGAAGTTTGGTATTCAGGACTTTGTTGAGGATAGGAAGAACATCATTGAAGCTGAGATTTCCAAAGTGCATAAAGAGATCACCAACATCAAGTATCCAACTTAGGATCCAAGTTTCATAAACATGGAAGAGGATCAATCGAGGGCCTTCATTGTTATGGTGGATGCTAAGATTAGGACCTGTGATCATACTTTGAAAAACAAGCATCAAAGAGAAGCCAACTTCATGAAAAACATGGCTTGGGGAAGTGCTTCCTCCTCCCATCCTACTCCTATGGAGCCACTTATTAATAATGGGAGGGTGGATGTTACAAACTCAATAAATCAGGTTTATGAAGCTAGTTGATGCTCCCTTTAGTTACATTCCAGAAATGGTTCAGAAAAGTTTTAATTGCTTGCAAAACATCTCTCAAAGCCAACCCATACTTGATGTTGAGGATTAGATGGTAGGTTTTAGTAATAGAGTTGATGTGTCACTAGATACAACTAATCAAATTGCTGACTTGTTGGACTGGTTTGATGGACCTATTATTGATTGGTCTGATCTTGTGGGTTGGACTAGTCAACCTGATGAATCTCAGAATGAGCAACAAGGTGGAGGAGATTTGGATGGATCTCAAACAGAATGCTATAATCTGAATTTCTTAATGGCTAACTATGAGTAAACTTTGATTTTGATGCTCTTAGTATTTAGTTTTATGTGCAACTTTTAGGCATTTATGCGCTTGAAAGTGCTTTCAGCTGGAAATGTAGGTTTTATGTTATTAGAAACTGTAGGTTTGGGTATCATATATTTAGTTTCAGAGTATTGTCTGTTTTGTATACAATATTTCTTTTGAATTCATTGTTCAAAGTTTGAATTTACACATATATGATCATTAATGTTTTGATAAAATCATCTTAAGGTTACCTCTTTAGCTTGCTTAGTTTGTTGGATGATTCTATTGGCTATTGCTAATTGTGTGTTTGCTTTGGTTTTGGCAGCATTTTCTTTGCCCGGTTGATACCTTGTTCTGCTCTCCTTAACTCCTTAACTTTCTCTTGTAGTAGAATCTTATTTTCCATGGAAAACATTATGTTGGCAAAAAAAATAAAATAGCAAGACATGAGTTGTGTAGATGCTATATCTTTCCACTTTAGCATCTGATGTATAAATATTTGCTTGTAAAATCGTTTACTAACATGCTGTTAATAACATTGCTTGGGTTTATCTGAATGAGTCTTAAGTTAGTTTGTGTTCAGTTTTGGTACACAAAGAAATGATGGACTCTGTTGACCCACAATTTCATTTTGTGCACTAGTTGTAGGCAAGTTGTTGTCAGCTGCTGTTAAGATGTGTTATGCTCCGGGAACTAGTTATGATAGACTACGTCTTCTTTATCTCGACGAAATGGGTGGAATGGCTATCCCAATGCCAAAAATATACACCATCTTGTTTGTGATACACCAAATTCTTGATGATTGATCTGATATAATATCGATTTTTGGGGAGGTTCAAAAGCACTTTTAACCAACCAAGTTCATTATTTTGCTTCATACAAGATCATTACTAGTCAGTCTAGTCTGGTATTTCATTGTGCAGTTTAGGAGTAATTGTCTGTCACATAAGTCATTATCTGTGTTTGTAATTGAACCACCCATATGAACTAACTACGCATTGTAATGAAATTATTGAATATGCCAAACTGTATGCTTTTCTTTTTATAACATTTTCCTCCCTCTCCCTTTCTCTTTTCTATATTTTATTGCATTATTTTTTTGTTTCCATGATTTCCTTGTGTAAATTTAATGATCTGGATTTACAATAATGTTTGTGAGATGGACCAGGGTCGAAGTATGTTTTTCCATGTACTACATCTTATATGTCCGTTTTAATTGACGAACCAAACGAATAGTTTGCAGTGACTCCTTGAGCACGACACGTTTATCTTCATTTACTGGGTTTTCTCTTTTTCCTGCATATTCAACATGATAATATTTTTTCTAATTTCAAACTACCAAAAAGTTAAATGAGAAAAGCACAATACTTTTTTCAATAAATACCCAAAATATCCTTAAAATTAATAAATAGAATTTTTTTATTATAAATCAACAAATTAAGACTAATATTTTTAAATATTACATTTTTCGATATTTTTTCATTTTTTTAAACTATTATCATAAATAACATTGTCTTTATACTTGCTACAATAACGGTTTTGTTAACTACCATCCTCGTCATTGTTGTTTTAAAAAGTCTCATCACATTATTCGTAATATATAATTACACTTTTTCTATATATATAAAAAAAAGAGGCTTAGAAGTTTAACTTACAGGTTCAACAGAAAAAGAAACGAAAGATTGGTGATTAAAAGAAAACATTTCAAATTGTAATCCTTCCCTTTTTTTTGTAATTTTTTTTACTTCATAGATATTTTTATTTTCAAACATTTATATATGGGTACGTCATGAAAAAAACCAGTAAACTTTCAGCAATTCTTCATAACTGCAATATGAATTTGCTGCTTAATAGTTACACTTAACACACAATTAAACAGGTCACCTTAAGATGTTTTTTTAGTGAAAATTTGAATGATCATATGTGAAAGACTTAAAGTCCAACTTTGAACAATGAATTAGAAAAAATACTATACAAAATAAATAATGCCCAAAAGTTTACTCAAAGTTAGCCCCATTCAGAAATGGGAAAAACTTTATACACTATATGAATTTTTTATACACCATATGTGCACAGTGGAATTCCCATAAGGTCCTTTTAATTAGGTTTTCTATTAAAATATTGGATTGATTGTACAACACTGTGCATTCTTCGTCTTCACGTATGAACCAAACTGTGCATTCTTCTTCTTCTTCTTCTTGTTAGACGGTGGACGGTGGTTGTTGTTGGACGGTGGTGGTCGTGCTCTGTGGACGTTCTTTGTCGCATTGGGTGGGTGGCATTGGTGGTGGGCAAGGTTGGAGCTGCGGTTGCGCCGTCGAGGTGGGTGTTGCATTATTTGTGGTCATACGGATTACTCAATCCATGTGAACCATACGAATTACTCAATCTGTATGAACCATACGGATTGAGTAATCCGTATGAGCCATACAGATTGAGTAATCCGTATGGTTCAATATTTTTAATTTTCTAATTTTGATTAAATGATTAAATTTTCTATATTAATACATACATACATATTTATATATTGTGGTACATTAGTAAATAGTTTAGGTTCTGTAAATATGTTGGAGACTTTGGAACATTGGTTTGACCTAATGATATGATTTATGACATGATGTGCATACATTGTTGTATTATCAAAATTGAAGTTTGGTGTTAGTAATATGTGTGATAAAGATATATGTATTTACGGATTTGTAAGGTGAAACTTCAATTTTGATTTATGTTGAGACCAACACCTAAAGAAGTGTATGTATGTTTTGTTGTCCATAAAAGTTTTCATCAAAATGTGACCAAAAATGAAGTAATGTGAAATTATGAATTATGAAAATAACCTTTGACTTCTTTCAAGATGTTTTGGAAAAGGTGAATAGTGAATTACAAATTTAACTTTGACCTCTTTCAAATTGACTACATGAAATAATCACTTATTTTTAGAAACTCTGTTCTTTTCTTCTTTTTTAAAAATAAGCTATATAAAACTTGGGCCTTATTCTTTAAATGTGTTGTTATTGTTTGATTTGGGCAATAGTAATGGTGGTAGTTGGAGTGTGGGAGGACTAACATGAATTGGGTAAAGCAGAAGGGACTAATTCATTAACATGGGGGCAAATTAAAGTTTGAATCTCTACGAGAAATGGTGTTTACATTTAGTTTTCAATTGTACCTCTGACATCAATCCCTTTGAAATTGGATACCTATGTGAAACAAAAAAATCTCCATGCAAGTAGTCAATATGTTCTTTCAACTAGGTTTCTGAATAGTGCTTGATATGCTATGATTTTCTTTGCATGTTGTTTTGTTGCTTAGAGAGTATATATACAAAGATTTCCTGCGATAAGGTACATTGGAAAATTTCAAAATTGAATGCATTGAATCAAAGATGTGGAGATTAATTAGTAGCATCTAAAACTGATAATTGCATGACTAATGTGATTAAGAAATGCAATAGATAATGGCAAAAACCAAAGGTGTGCATCGAGCATTAGGGAGAGTTGGAGATCGAGCGTCTGGGACACATGTTGCGGGTAATGAATCTCCTTCAAAATTAAAAGAATATTGTTTGATTTCACCATCGACCTGGTCATATCAGCAACAATGATCTCCTTCTCCTCACTTAGTCGACCAACATATGCGTGTCCACATAATGACCTAGCCAAACTATGATTATGAGTGCCACATATTAGCTTCACTATCCAGCCTTCACCTCCCAGGACGGGTTTTGCTCTCAACTTAAACGGACAATCACATTTTCTACTACTACCCGTTGTTGGTAAAAACCTTTTTTGAATGATCTATACTTTCCACTCCTTTCACAACCAATTAAAACATATGATGTTGTTCCTAACTTTCCATTTGTCATGTCACTTCTCATTATGACAGCTACAAAACCATTATCATATGCAACACTATGAGCCCATTTCAATACATCATCGCGGGAAAGGAACACCTACAAAAATGGAGCATTTAGCTTTTATTAACATTTTATACTTTAAGTAATTCATTTAACAACTTAAACTACAAATATATACCTCTGACTTATCGAAAACTACTGAACAGTCAACTGAACAATTAACATTTTCAAATGCATCAGCTTCTTCTCCAATATCTTCCTTCATATTAATTTCTTCAGATATAATACTGTCATATATCCACTCGTCGTTGTCCATCTTAACAAATAAAATTAATATTATTTCATTTTCAAAATATACACATAATAATATTAAAAAACATAAAAATTCATACATTTTAAAAACAACTAAAATATTTTCTTCTTTTAACTTATAAACAACAAAATTCTTTCTAAAATTAAAAGAAAATTTTAAAAAAATAATTTAAGACTCATACGGATTACTCAATCTGTATGGTCTATACGGATTAGCCAATCCGTATGCTTCATACGGATTAAGTAATCGGATTACTTAATCCGTATGAAGCATACAAATTGGCTAATCCGTAAGACTCCGACATACCTTTGCACTTACAGATTATGTAATCCGTATGATCCATACTGATTACGTAATCCATATATCAGAAAAAAAAAACTACTTCTTACCTTGCACCCACCACCCACGATGGCCTCTCCGACGACTGCCACCGATGAACGCCGCTACTACCACCCCCAACTACCTCCTCCAACAGCAACACCTCCAATGCACAACCACAACACGATGGGTGAGCAATGAGCAACATCAAACCAAAAAAAAGTGAGCACGAGAGAAGCAATGTAACGCCTAAAATTTTTTTTCGCTTATTTTATACAGAAAATTTATTTTTCAAAAATCGCTTTTCTTCATTATTAAAATAAACTTTAAAAAAGTAGTTACCATTAAATATTCTTTAAGTTCAAGATAAAGTAACATACAGTCCATCATAGTTTTACATAATATGATTTAGATACAGACCATAATATAGTTCCAATACAGATAAACCAAAATAGTTCAATAATTTACATGGCCTTAGAATCAATATTACACCAAGCATAGAACACAATCATCCAAGCTTCTCCATCACCATTTAGCTTAACATTTCATTGTTCCTCTGCTCGCCCAACAAATTGGGATCATCACAGGTGTCAACCACAAACACAAAAATAGGGTAAGTATATGATAAACATAGTTAGATAAACACAACAGATTCATAGTGAAACAAAATAATATGTCGAAATAAATATATAATAAATACATAATAGAATACATAACATATGCATGATTTCTTGATTAGAATGATGCATGACTGAGATCTTAGGTTCTCAATAAATGGTACCATAGTCAAGATAGTCCCACCCTCTCTCAGTGGAACGAACCTATCCATCTAGTCAGGGTAGCCCAGTGGCACGCATAGGAATGTCACCTCCACCTATGTGATCATCATGGTGGTGTGGTCCTCACTGTCTCAACTACCCCTTAGTTCATAACTCCTTTGAACGCGTGGACTCAATTTAGCTATCTGACACACCTCCTGTTGAGGTCACTCCATTACCTCCTCTCTGAGGTAATTAAATGCAGATGAAATATGCAATGACTTGCTTTTATTTCTTATTTTCTCTTCACCATTAATCTCCAATTTATTTCTCATATTCAACATAGATCCAGTACAGAACTCCACTCCATATAGAAACACTCAACAACATATGGTAGAAACACTCATCATATAAACTTTAATAAGAATATTCAATTGATATACAACATACAAACTTTAATAAAATATCAAGTAAGTAACAAAATAACATGCAAACTTTAGTAAAACATCAAAACAAGTATTTCTTTGAAACAAAGTCATAATATTCAAGGATTAAGTTATTTAATTTCCTTTCTTACTAGATTAGATTCAAGTTATTCATTATAGCCATTATTTCATGTTACTTAGCTAAAGCATCATTCATGTACCATTACTTATTCTTGGAGGCATTTCATCAAATACATGGTATTCAAAGCTTTAATTCTTATAAAAATAAATGAGAATCTAACATAAAGAATATCTAAACCATGGTTATCATAGTACTTCCCCATACCTTTCTTTCTTAAGTTGGAATTTTAGCAACTAGTTTTCAAGACTTCCTAGCTTCTTCACGTGAACTTTCAAGGGCTGTGGGCCTTGGTTTGCTTTGGAATTTTAGTGAAAGGGATGTAGGAATGAAGTAGGTTGCTTCAAGTGTATTTGCCTTCATTTGGTCCCCACCACTCCTATTTATAGGCTAGATAAAGTGGCTTTGCTAGAAAAATCTCCAAGCTTATGATTACTTTGCTTTCTATTTGGTTTATTTTCATTGGCTAAGGCTTTTCCACCATACAAGTGTCCAATTTCCACATTCTTCTTCATTCCCACGTGGATTGCTAGGCTTCTAGGGAAAGTTTTA
>PYAF01005475.1:336035-375290 GCA_007407185.1 Glycine tomentella
CTTTCTTCCTTCTTCTTGTAACTCCACGGCCATATTGGATTTTTGGAGCAAATATGTTGCAATTTTACAAATTTCACATAATGGCTTGAATGGCTAAGATTTTAGAGATTTTAATGTTTTATTGAAATTGATTTATGTCTTGAAATTAAATAACATTGCTTCTATAATTTATGGAAGCTTAATTCTAATTGGTTTTATACAAATAAAATCCTAAAATCTTTTGGAACTAGTTTAAGTTTGGTTACATTTTTAAGATGTCACATAACTTTTTTTTAATATTTTTATCTAATTTCTCATTGGTTCATTTTGTTTTTACATAACAAAATGTCTAGACTACTTTATTAAAGAATCTATTCCTCTCATAATTAAGAGAAAATTTCACAGATTAAATCTTTCCTTTTTCTGTGTTTTTATGAAACTCAGAGTAGTTTAGATTAAATTCTTTTTGAAATATTTTCCAAAATTTCTAAAAATTCTATTTCATGGTTTTTCTTTATGAACAATGTTAATAGTTCCTTATCTAAAAACATACTGTATTTTTGTCAAATGTTTATAGCATTACTGAGGCTATATGGCTTTATCAGGGCCAAAGGGTATTTTGGTCATTTTGCAAAATGTTCAGGGGCATTTGTGTCATTTCAAAAGGGACATTTGTGTCATTTTTAAAATGTTCAAGGGTATTTTTGTCATTCTATTTAGGAATGCATACTTACAGAAAATCCACATGTATACGAAAATATGAGGGTGTTACAAGCAACCCCTGTAATAAAGCAACTGAGGATAATTTTGGCATTTTAAAAAATTTATATGGTGTATAAGAAATAGATATAGTGTATTTAGCATATCCCTTCATAAATTCACATTATAGCAATATGAGATTGAATAGGAATATTTTGCAAGATAGATTTATTAGGTCGATTAATCCAATCCTAAAAGTCACCAAGTTGATTATTTGAATCCAGTGGACTTTAAATCTCCAAGTATGAGTTGGCTTTGACAAATGTTTCAATTGTTTATGTATGGAGTATTGGAAGTTTTTGAGCGAGGTTGAAAACTTGCCCCTTACATATTGGAAGTGTAAAAGTTTTATATATATATATATATATATATATATATATTATCCCATCCCATAAAAATTTATTATATATGCTGAATTTGTTGACTTTTATAGAAATTGTATTGAAAGTCATAGTTAAGACGATTTATAATTAATTAATAGTATACAAATCTTTACACTAATAATGCATAAAAATTAAAGTCAAATTTCTAAATTCAAATTTGAATTATCATAATCGTTGTGTCAATGAAAAATGTTGGTTTTGCTGTTAAAAGAAAACGTTGGTATTAGAATTCCCTTCACTAATTTGTATCTTCTAGACCAAAATAAAATATATGTGCATGCAATATCATGTCATAATACCATGCATAGAAATTATGATTTTCCAAGCCGCACATAACTTCGTTACAAGTATACACAATGCAAACTTTGGTCATCTGTGATCCACAGTTTTGATTTCAGTGGCAAACTTTTAAGTGCATCTTTGGAGATACCTTGAACTTGAAATTAAGGAATCGTATGCAGTTGTGAACATTTCACAATAACGTTATAACATTTGACTGTGCTCGCCAACAATTCCACTGCATCCCTAAACTGTAAGGAAGTTTATCCCAGCAATGAAAGCTGGATGAATACATGAGATGGATGGATCAATCCATGCCATAAAAGAGAAGATTGCAAAAATGTGTAATGTTCTCATATTACCTACAAACAAGCACAACACAGCCCTGGCATGGAGAAATCATTAGCACTGTGATAGATTCTGCAAAAAATAGTGCCCTTTGGAGTTTGGAGGGTTGATGTATTAGCCAGATTTCTGGATTACATCATTAGCAACTCACACTTCCCTAATGTCAGATGATTTAGTACGGTACATGGGGGCCCCACGCTCTAAAACATGCCTTTCCCAATCTGATCTACCTCCAAATGGGTTTTCCTCAAGCCACTCACTTTGCCCATGCTCCAAATCGAGCTTACCCTTGCCATATCTAAAAAATTGTTCTTTCGTTCTTATTGCCACGGCTTCTACATCAGATTGCAGAAAGATCTGGTCAATGTCAATAGTCTAAGTAAGCCTCAATAGTAACAAACTCAAAAAGTATTCAAACAATACAAGTGAAGTCACTGCTGAGCACAATAAAGTGTCACTAAACAGGAAATATAATACTGAAAACAACTATTTTCTTGTACTGTTAGGTCCATGGCTTCCACTCAGATGTGATAAGCAATTGTGTTTTATAAGATTTGTTGAAAATCAGAATTAATATTCTGATTCAATTAATAATTACAGTTTATAGGGACATTATCTTTGATTTAGAGGAAACAGAACATCCTCTATTTATGTACAATTAATGTAATTATCCTATATAAACATGCATCTGTGTGTACTCTGACACATGGTATTTTTCCTCTGTTTCTCCCATTTTAACAAGATTAATGGAGGAGACTTGATTATAAAATGCACATTGATAAGAAATTGTGTTTGATAAGATACTCCAAAGCCTGATTACCTTCCCATTAGGTGCTAGAAGATCCACCACTGCTTCGATTAAAGATCTATGCAGCATCCTCCATCTATACACAGGTTTATTGAAATCAGGGTTTGGACACTGCAGAAAAAACAGAGCAAATAGAGATTAAGGCTAAGCAGTTGATGGAGAAAGGAAGAGAATTCATTACATTCAGAGGCTTATCTACCACAAGGAATAAGTTTGAAACCCCTACAACTTTTGTCCTTCCAATAAAATTTAGTTTTTATGGTGATAGCAAATTTGCTCAGAGGTTAAACGATCATATACAAAGGCCATGGCATCAAATAATAAACAACAGTCTATTTTGTCAGAAGATATTAACAGGAAAAGGCAGAACAAAACAATAAAGAATTGTTTCTAGAAATTGGCTTTAGCAGTATTATTAGTAGAATGATCAGCAGATATAAGTACGGGTTCTTTCCCTTTAACTGTACCCCTCTCACCAAACAATGGAATAAAGTTATGTGCTTAGTTACACTTGAAATGTTTGAGTATGAAAATATGCACACAAAAAGGATCCTCAGCCTTAGTTTGCTGAGATATATATATATATATATATATAAGAATTGACAAAAAATAGTTCATGATGATGGCTACAGCCTAGCCTATGGTGACAGATTACAGAACAGCTTCTAAGAGCTTCTACAACAAGCTAGAAAGAAATATAAAACATTAATAAAACATTATTAAACAACAACTTAAACACTCCCCCTCAAGTTGGAGAGTATAAATTGTGCGCTCCAAGCTTAGAACATATAAAGTGGATCCGAGGACCTCTCAAGGACTTGGTCAGGATGTCTGCAAGCTGGTTGTTGGAGTTAATAAATTCAGTACTGTGATGTTCAGCAGATGAAGTTGTTTAATCCACACAATTCACAACTAACATGAGCCATAGTTCTATATTCTGCTTCTGCAGTTGGGCAACAACACTCTATTGCTTGCTTTTCCAAGAGACAATATTTCCTCCAAAGGATACACAGTATCCAGTGGTGGATCGTCTGTCTATGGGACAACCTGCCCAATTGGCATCACAGTACCCACGAATTTGAGTATTTCCATTATCTTTAATAAATAAAAAACTACAAATGAGAGGAGTCTGTTTCCACACAATAATAATCCTTGTCCTGGAGTCTTTTTGATGCATCTAAGAATGCGAATCTGTAGAATATTCTAGAATATTAGAAATAATTGTGGAATATTCTAGAGTATTAGAATTAGTTGCGGAATATTCTAGAGTATTAGAATAAGTGGTGGAATGTTCTAGAGTATTAGAACTAGTTGTGGAATATTCTAGAGTATTAGAATAAGTGGTGGAATGTTCTAGTTTATTAGAACTAGTTGTATATAATGAACCCTTTGGGTTTCAATCTAAATGAATCAAAAAGAGTATTTACATAACAATATGGTATCAAGAGCAGGTTTTCCTGTTATCGTTGTGCAACTCTAAAGCCTATTTTTTAAAAAAGGGCCTACCCTCTTTTGGTTTGAGGTGACTTATGGATTCCTCTAATAATACGAGTGAGGAGCTCCGTGCCTCTCCTAATTTTGATGGTGTTTTCATCTCCAAGGCTGAGTATGAGCAATTTCAGAAGGTGATGCCTCAATTTGCTGAAGCAACTAGTCTTGTTGCTCAACAAGGTACGACATTCCATGTTAATGGTAGTAATCGTTGGATTCTCGATTCAGGGGTTTCTGATCATATGACAGGTGATGCAACCTTGTTTTGTTCTTATACCCCTTACTATCAACTGTCACGAATAAGAACAGTCGATGACAGCTTCTCTACTATTGCTGGAAAGGGATCAATCAAACTTTTTGAACACATTACTTTGAACTCAGTCCTTCATATTCCCTCTCTTACTTGTAACCTCATCTCTATCAGCAAACTTATATCTGAGTTAAATTGTGTTGCGAAGTTCTCGGTCGATGATTGTATTTTTCTGGAACAGGACTCGGGTTGAAAATTGGCAGTGCTAGAGAGGAAGAAGGGCTTTACTATTTTGAAAAGGATCCTAATGAAACAAAATTTTTTGTGCACCACTCATTATCTTTGTCTGATGATTGTAATGATGTTTTGTTGTAGCATCGTCGGTTAGGACACCCAAATTTCTTTTATCTTCAAAAGTTTCTCCCAAACTTATTTATCAATAAAAAACCCAGTTCTTTTTCTTGTGATATTTGTTAGTTTACAAAGCATCCTCGTGTTTCTTATCCTCCTAGAGTTCGTCATGATTATTCTCCATTTACCTTGATTCATAGTGATATATGGGACCCAGCCCGTGAGAAAAATATCTCCGGTGCTTGTTGGTTTATTACTTTTATTGATGATCATTCTAGGGTATGTTGGGTATATCTTTTAAAGGATAAGTCTGATGTTGCATCCACCTTTAAAAACTTTCATGCTATGATTCAAACTCAGTTCCAGACCTCTATCAAAATTCTTCGAACTAACAATGGTACTGAATAATTTAATTCTGTTCTTAGAGACTATCTCACCCAACATGGTATTCTTCATCAAAGTTCTTGTCCTAACACCCCTTAACAAAATGGGGTTGCTGAAAGAAAAAATAGACATCTTCTTGAAGTTGCTCGAGCTCTTTTGTTTACAATGCATATCCTTAAATATCTATGGGGGGAAGCTGTCTTGCATGCATCATATCTCATCAATCGGATGCGTTCTCGTGTCCTAAATTTTCATTCCCCTTTATCTAGTCTTACTAACACCTTTCCTTTTTTTTTTGGGCTCATTCTTCCCTTCCTTTCAAGTTGTTTGGCTGTGTGTCTTTTGTACATGTTCCTCCCCATCAAAGGTCCAAACTTGATCCTAAGTCTATTCGATGTGTCTTCATAGGATATCCTCCTAACCAAAAGGGTTACAAATGTTACTCACCTTCTCTCCGTAAGGTCTTTGTTTCTATGGATGTCACATTTTATGAGACACAATCCTTTTTTCCTTCAACTTCTCTTCAAGGGGAGTCTATTGGAGTAGATGAAGATAAGTCTTGGAAACCAAATGAGTCTGTCGTTCTACCTTTGCCTTTGGAGACAGGGGGAGTTATTGTGCAGGAGATAGGGCAAGCTATTGTGCCAGAGTCTGAAGATCCCCATGGTAAATGGGAAAAAATTTACAGCAAGCGAAAACACTTCAGGAGTCTTTAGACTGCCAAGATTCTGACTCGAGACCTAGTTCCAATAACCCAATACCTGAATGCATTGATGCAGCCAACCTAAATTTGCCTATTGCTCTTCGAAAAGGTACCAGATCCTATACTGCTCATCCTATTTCTCATCATATCTCATATAGAAAGCTATCCCCAGGTTTTCATGCTTTCAACACTATTTTAGACAATACAAAAATACCCAAAAACATCCAAAAAGCACTTGATGAACCAAAATGGAGGAATGCAGTTTTTGAAGAAATGGATGCACTAAAAAAAATGAAACTTGGGAATATGTAGCATTACCCAGAGGAAAGAAAACAGTAGGTTGCAAGTGGGTGTTCACAATAAAATTTAATGTAGATAATAGCATCAAGTATAAGGCGAGATTGGTTGCTAAGCGATTCACTCAGACTCATGGGATAGACTATCAAGAGACATTTGCCCCAGTTGCCAAACTTAACACTATCCGAGTTCTACTATCATTTGCTACCAACCTTGATTGGCCCTTGCAACAATTAGATGTAAAGAATGTCTTCTTGAATGGAGATTTACATGAAGAAGTTTATATGGATCCACCACCTGGTTTTGAAAAAGGAGACGGTTCAGTATGCAAGTGGAAGAAGTCTCTCTATGGGCTTAAACAATCCCCTAGAGAGTGGTTTGAGAAGTTTACCCAAGCTGTGAAGGGAAGAGGATTCCTCCAAGCTCAGACTGATCACACTCTACTTTATAAACACTTTGATAGTGACAAAATTGCTATTCTCATTGTTTATGTTGATGACATAATTGTCACAGGAAATGATTATGAGGAAATAAGCTCTTTAAAGTAGTGTTTAGCTGACCAGTTTGAATTGAAATATCTTGGGAGTTCTCAAATATTTCCTTGGCATGGAGGTTGCTAGTAGTAAGGCAGCAATTTCTTTAACTCAGAAGAAATATATTCTAGAACTGTTGCAAGAAACAAGAATGCTTGGGTGCAAGCCAACAGAGACTCCAATTGATCCTAATATTAAATTGTGAATTGAAGATGGAAAAGAAGTTGACAGAGAGTAGTACCAGAGGCTGGTGGGGAAGTTGATTTACTTATCTCACACTCGGCCAAATATTGCATTTGCGGTTAGCATGGTTAGTCAATTCATGCATTCTCCTAAGGAAAAACACCTTAGTGCAGTTTATAGAATCCTCAAGTACCTCAAAAACACCCCTGGTTGAGGAATATTCTTCCAAAGAGGACACAAGAGGTTGATTGAAGTCTATACAGATGCAGATTGGGTTGGCTTTGCAATGGACCGATGATCCATTTCAGGGTATTGTACCTATGTCTGAGGAAATCTTGTGACCTGGAGAAGTATGAAACAAACAATTGTTGCCAAAAGCAGTGCAGAAGCAGAATTTCGGGCTCTAGCCCATGGCATTTGTGAAGGAATTTTGTTAAAAAGTCTTCTTGAGGAATTGAAGATCTCTTATTCCCTACCTGCCAGATTGTATTGTGATAATAAGGCTATTATCAGTATTGCTCAAAATCCAGTTCACCATGATAGAACTAAACATGTGGAGGTTTACCGTCATTTTATCAAAGAAAAGTTGGAGGATGGTAGTGTATATTTGTCATATATACCTACCAAAGAGCAGACAACGAATATTCTTACCAAAGGATTACACAAGCCCACCTTTGAGGATTTGATTGGCAAGTTGGGTATGATTAATATATATCTCCCAACTTGAGGGGGAGTGTAGAATATTCTAGAATATTAGAAATAGTTGTAGAATATTCTAGAGTATTAGAATTAGTTGTGAAATATTCTAGATTATCAGAATAAGTGGTGGAATATTCTAGAGTATTAGAACTAGTTGTATATAACGAACCCTTTGGGTTTCAATCTAAATAAATGAAAAACAGTATTCACATAACAATAGAATCACAACATTCAAGTGGTCAATGTGAGGATCTTGCATAAATTGACTGACAACTCCGACTACAAATGACAGATCAGGCCTTGTAATTGTGAGATAAATGAGTTTCCCAACCAGCTTTCTATACCTCTCTAGATCTAGAAAAGGTTCACCTTGATCTGACATTAACTTCTGATTTGGATCCATAGGACTATTAATAGGCCTAAAAATGTCCAGAGCATATTTTCTCTGTGAAATGATAACACCTTCCTTTGTTTGAGCCACTTCAATACCAAGAAAGTACTTTAGGTAGCCAAGGTCTTTGGTCTGAAAATGACTGAATAAGTGTTGCTTTAGTTGGGGAATTTTGGCAGCATCATTCCCTGTAATAACAATGTCATCAATATAGATAATTAGATAAACACACTTCCCAGGAGAAGTATGACAATAAAAAACAAAGTGATCTTATTTACTTCGCTTCATTCCAAAATTCTGAACAATATGGCTAAATTTCCCAAACCAAGCATGTGGTGACTGTTTGAGCCTATAGAGATGTCGATGCAATTTACACACCAAACCAGACTCCCCCTGAGCAACAAAATCGGGAGTTCACTCCGTATAGATTTCCTCCTCTTAATAACCATTAAGAAAGGCATTTTTATGTCTAATTGATAAAGAGGCAAATGATGAATATTAGAACTATGGCTAAGAAGAGCCGAACAGTTGTGATCTTGGCCACAGGAGAGAAGGTGTCACAGTAATCAAGGCCATAAATCTGAGTGTAGCCTTTGCCAACCAACTGAGCCTTAAGTTGATCAACCTCACCCCATTAGGCCCGACTTTTACAGCATAAACCCATCTGTAGTCAACTGTCGTCTTCCTAGAAGGAAGAGGAACTAATTCCCATGTGGCACTATTCTCAAGAGCCTACATTTCAACAAACATGGCTTGTCGCCAACCAAGATGATCAAGTGTCTCTTGAACAAGAAACCATAACTCAACCGATGCAGACCAAGATAGATAATTTTTCCAATTGAGTTTCTAAGTAGTAATAGTTGGAGTTCCAGAGAGATGAGGAGGAGTAGAAGTGAGAGTGGAATTTGTATATGTCATTTTGAGAAATCAAGGGCAAGTATCTAGTAACAGAAGCATAGCACAAAATCTGAGGATACAAATATAGGTCAAGGGACAGAGGTGTAAATATCCATTGTCCAAACAACACCAAAATGAAGATCTAAGAGCTGATACAGCGTGGGGAGTGGCCAGTGACCAAAAACCAAGTGTCGCGTTGGAGTTCCGGTGACTGGAGACGGGCGCGTGGGACGCACATGCCTGAGAATGACACGTGGAGAAGTGGCACATGTTGAGATTTCTACTTCGAAACCTTCGGGCTTGGGACGCGCTAAAAGAGACGACCCAGATCTGGGTATTGTTGGAGATAGGTGTGGAGGCAACGGTGGTTGGTGGTGGACGACGGCATTGGTGATGGTGGCCGACGATAGACAAAGACGGAAGCACAAAGCAGGATCGTCTCGCTCTGATACCAACTTGAAATGTTTGAGTATGAAAATATGCACACAAAAAGGATCCTCAGCCTTAGTTTGTTGATATATATATATATATATATATATATATATATATATATATATATATATATATATATGAGAATTGACAGATAGTAAAAAAAATAGTTCATGATGAAGGCTACAGTCTAGCCTATGGTGACAGATTATAGGACAGCTTCTACAACAAGCTATAAATTTAAAACATTATTAATCAACAACTTTAACAATTACTTTACTATTTTGCAAGTTAGTGATCAACACAGCTCAAATAGAAGACACTTCAGTCTAATATACAGGGAAGGGATTATCAAAGCTTCCAAGAATGCCAATCATGCCAGAAACTTCTTGTGATGGTTGTGAGAAAAATACGAGTAGCAAACACTTAAGTTAGGTGGCATCAGAAAATTGGAACCACTGGTAGTAGCATCACTACAGTAGCTTGCTGTATGCTAATGAGTTAATTGTGCCAAAGAAATCACTTATTGGTGACAGTAGAGTGTATAAAAATATCACAAGATGAATGATGCCTCAAAAGGTGGTTACTACTCACTTGTAGCAGGGTTAATAGCATGCTGCAAATACATTCATTGGTGCAATGTTAGAAGTGGCATCAATAGGGGTGTGTACATTGAAGAAACAATAGCACATAAAGACCCACAACAGTAAAAATGTAATGTTATCATTCAGAATATAACAAAATTTAATATTGACTTGTATTGAGACAAGAACTAACTCTCCTGGATAAGAAGAAACAATAGAGAGGAATGTTGATGTTGCATTAGTAGCGATAAAGTACCTAAAATGGAGAAAACAGGAAACCCAAGCTTAGAAAGTTAAATAGAAGAATAAAATTTCAACTATGAAGGAACTAAAAAAATTAGTGACATGATCATAATTGAATGTATCGTTATAATAAGTCCAGAATGTTCTTGTGCACTTCCTGGATGTTTAACCAAGATAAAATTCCAATTCATTGAATCCAATAAAAAACAAAGATGCTGCATCAATTTGTACTATGAAAGCAACACAATTACCTATTCTTTATGCCAAAATGATGAATAGAATCCAGACAGCACAAAACAAGCTGAAAAAGATGTTAACAGGTAAAAGGGAAAATAATAAATAAAGAAGCATGGTAATATGGTATGGCAAAAAATAAAAAGTCAGGGTAGAAGGGAGGGGAGGATATATAACAAGTAGAGAACCTTTTCATTGATCTCCAAACCAAGGAAGTTTAAATCTTGCTTCCTTCTAGCCATTTCAACAAGAAAAAGCCCATTGCCTGTAATTTAGAGCACATATGTCACGAAAAAACAGTAACAGAAGTTCTATTTATTTTATTCTGCTCTGAGTCCCTTGCTCTCTCTTCTTCTATAACAGAATTTGGGAATGTTATACAATTTAATGGTTAAAAGAAAATATATGTAATGACAATATGTTCACATCAACTGTTAATATATTTTATAGTGCTTGAGAACTAACAAATATGTTTCTAGTTACAAAATTTTATTAGATGCACAAATGCATGCATAGTCATAGTGAAAATTAATTTTAAAAAAAATATACCACTTCTTATATCAACAACCAGAGATTGAGCTGGGTCAGAGTAAATGCTGTTCCAGTTGATTTCAAAAGGGTATCCCTACAATATGTAACTACCATAAGCAGTAACAATATCATTGATGCAGAATTTTTCACACTTTTCATTGCTTAAAGCAAGATCAGATTTTTCAGCATGATTAAAATGGAATACTAGAATCAACTATTTACACAACAAGAAGAAAAGAGAAATACAAAAACAAAAGCAAACAAAGCATAATGATGTTGTATTTACTTGGAATATAAGGCATACCCAAGATAGTGAATATAATCTCAAGAAACTGAGTAATCTCCAGAATTCTAGTGGCAAAATCCATACAATTCAAGCATAAGAGGCACACAAGATAGGTTTGAAAAATAAAATGTTTTGAGAGTATACCTATTGTTATGTGAATACTCTATGTGAATACTCTTTTTCATTCATTTAGATTGAAACCCAAAGGGTTCATTATATACAACTAGTTCTAATACTCTAGAATATTCCACAACTAATTCTAATACTCTAGAATATTCCACAACTAATTCTAATACTTTAGAATATTCCACAACTATTTTTAATATTCTAGAATATTCTATACTCCCCATCAAGTTGGGAGATATATATTAATCATACCCAACTTGCTAATCAAATCCTCAAAGGTGGGCTTGTGTAATCCTTTGGTAAGAATATCCGTTGTTTGCTCTTTGGTAGGTATATATGACAAACATACACTACCATCCTCCAATTTTTCTTTGATAAAATGACGACCAACCTCCACATGTTTAGTTTTATCATGGTGAATTGAATTTTAAGCAATACTGATAGCAGCCTTATTATCACAATACAATTTGACAAGTAGGGAATAAGAGATCTTCAATTCCTCAAGAAGTCTTTTTAACCAGATTCCTTCACAAATACCATGGGCTAGAGCCTGAAATTCTGCTTCTGCACTGCATCTGGCAACAACTGTTTGTTTCATACTTCTCCAGGTCACAAGATTTCCCCAGATATAGGTACAATACCCTGAAATGGATCCTCGGTCCATTGCAGAGCCAACCCAACCTGCATTTGTATAGATTTCAATCAACCTCTTGTGTCCTCTTTGAAAGAACATTCCTCGACCAGGGGTGTTTTTAAGGTACTTGAGGATTCTATAAACTGCACTAAGGTGTTTTTCCTTAGGAGAATGCATGAATTGACTAACCATGTTAACCACAAATGCAATATTTGGCCGAGTGTGAGATAAGTAGATCAACTTCCCCACCAGCCTCTGGTACTGCTCTCTGTCAACTTCTTTCCCATCTTCAATTCCCATTTTAATATTAGGATCAATTGGAGTCTCTGCTGGCTTGCACCCAAGCATTCTTGTTTCTTGCAACAGTTCTAGAATATATTTCTTCTGAGTTAAAGAAATTGCTATCTTACTACGAGCAACCTCCATGCCAAGGAAATATTTGAGAACTCCAAGATCTTTCAGTTCAAACTGGTCAGCTAAACACTGCTTCAAAGAGCTTATCTCCTCACAATCATTTCCTGTGACAATTATGTCATCAACATACATAATGAGAATAGCAATTTTGCCACCATCAGAGTGTTTATAAAATAGAGTGTGATCAGTCTGAGTTTGGAGGAATCCTCTTCCCTTCACAGCTTGGGTAAACTTCTCAAACCACTCTGTAGGAGATTGTTTAAGCCCATAAAGAGACTTCTTCCACTTGCATACTGAACCGTCTCCTTTTTCAAAACCAGGTGGTGGATCCATATAAACTTCATGTAAATCTCCATTCAAGAAGACATTCTTTACATCTAATTGTTGCAAGGGCCAATCAATGTTGGCAGCAAATGATAGTAGAACTCGGATAGTGTTAAGTTTGACAACTAGGTCAAATGTCTCTTGATAGTCTATCCCATGAGTCTGGGTGAATCCTTTAGCAACCAATCTCGCCTTATACTTGTTGATGCTATTATCTGCATTAAATTTTATTGTGAACACCCACTTGCAACCTACTGTGTTCTTTCCTCTGGGTAATGCTACAGATTCCCAAGTTCCATTCTTTTTTAGTGCATCCATTTCTTCAAAAACTGCATTCCTCCATTTTGGTTCATCAAGTGCTTTTTGGATGTTTTTTTGGGTATTTTTGTATTGTCTAAATTAGTGTTGAAAGCGTGAAAACCTGGGGATAGCTTTCTATATGAGATATGATGAGAAATAGGGTGAGCAGTATAGGATCTGGTACCTTTTTGAAGAGCAATAGGCAAATTTAGGTATGCTGCATCAGTGCATTCAGGTATTGGGTTGTTGGAACTAGGTCTCGAGTCAGAATCTTGGCAGTCTAGAGGCTCCTGAAGTGTTTTTCGCCTGCTGTAAATTTTTTCCCATTTACCAGGGGGATCTTCAGTCTCTGGCACAGTAGCTCGCCCTATCTCCTACACAATAACTCCCCATGTCTCCAAAGGCAAAGGTTCGACATACTCATTTGGTTTCCAAGACTTATCTTCATCTACCCCAATAGACTCCCCCTGAAAAGATGTTGAAGGAAAAAAGGATTGTGTCTCATAAAATGTGACATCCATAGAAACAAAGACCTTACGGAGAGAAGGTGAGTAACATTTTAACCCTTTTGGTTAGGAGGATATCCTATGAAGACACATCGAATAGACTTAGGATCGTGTTTGGACCTTTGATAGGGAGGAACATGTGCAAAAGCCACACAGCCGAACAACTTGAGAGGAAAGGAAGAATGAGCCCGAAAAAAAGGAAAGGTGTTGGTAAGACTAGATAAAAGGGAATGAAAATTTAAGACACGAGAAGGCATCCGATTGATGAGATATGATGCATGCAAGACAACTTCCCCCATAGATATTTAGGGATATGCATGGTAAATAAAAGAGCTCGAACAACTTCAAGAAGATGTCTATTTTTTCTTTCAGCCACCCCATTTTGTTGAGGGGTGTTAGGACAAGAACTTTGATGGAGAATTCCATGTTAGGTGAGATGGTCTTCAAGAACCGAATTAAAATATTCAGTATCATTGTCAGTTCAAAGAATTTTGATAGAGGTCTGGAACCGAGTTTCAATCATAGTATGAAAGTTTTTAAAGGTGGATGCAACATCAGACTTATCCTTTAAAAGATATACCCAACATACCCTAGAATGATCATCAATAAAAGTAATAAACCAACGAGCACCGAAGATATTTTTCTCATGGGTTGGGCCCCATATATCACTATGAATCAAGGTAAATGGAGAATAATCATGACGAACTCTAAGAGGATAAGAAACACGAGGATGCTTTGCAAACTGACAAGTATCACAAGAAAAAGAATTGGGTTTTTTTATTGATAAATAAGTTTGGGAGCAACTTTTGAAGATAAAAGAAATTTGGATGTCCTAACCGACGATGCCACAACAAAACATCATTACAATCATCAGACAAAGATAATGAGTGGTGTGCAAAAAATTTTGTTTCATTAGGAAACTTTTCAAAATAGTAAAGCCCTTTTTTCTCTCTAGCACTGCCAATTTTCAACCCAGAGTTCTGTTCCAGAAAAACACAAGCATCGACCGAGAACTTCGCAACAATATTTAACTCAGATGTAAGTTTGTTGATAGAGATGAGGTTATAAGTAAGAGTCCTTCAATGTAATGTGTTTAGAAAGTTTAATGGATCCCTTTCCACCAATAGTAAAGAAGCTGCCATCGACTATGCTTATTCGTCAGTTAATAGTAAGGGGTATAAGAACAAAACAAGGTTGCATTACCTGTCATATGATCAGAAGCACTTGAATCGAGAATCCAACGATTACTACCATTAACATGGAATGTCGTACCTTTTTGAGCAACAAGACTAGTTGCGTCAGCAAATTGAGGCATCACCTTCTGAAATTGCTCATACTCCGCCTTGGAGATGAAAACACCATCAAAATTAGGAGAGGCACGAAGCTCCTCACTCGTATTATTAGAGGAGTCCATAAGTCATCTCAAACCAAAAGAGGGTAGGCCCTTTTTTAAAAAAAAATAGGGTTCAGAGTTACACAACAATAACAGGAAAACCTGCTCTTGATACCATATTGTTATGTGAATACTCTTTTTCATTCATTTAGATTGAAACCCAAAGGGTTCATTATATATAACTAGTTCTAATACTCTAGAATATTCCACCACTTATTCTAATACTCTAAAATATTCCACAACTAATTCTAATACTTTAGAATATTCCACAACTAATTCTAATACTCTAGAATATTCCACAACTATTTTTAATATTCTAGAATATTCTACAATACCGCATTTCTCTCCTAAAATATATAGTTGAAGTGTGGTGTAAAGAAATAGAGTTTATTAAGGCATACCCTGTCGACAGCCATAACACCAGGCAGCTTTCTTCCTTTGAGAAATTCTCATAGAACTGAAGCATTCTCAACCATATTTATTAAGGACAATGAACTTTTTTCCTGTCCCACCTGTTTGCTTGCCATAGTCCGAACAATGGTTATTTGACAGCTGTTTTGGCTTTGTTGTTCAAGCATTCTTGTCAATTTAGATGCCCCATAGGAGTATTTACTTGAATCAGCAAATTTCACAGGACCAATCCAAATTATTTTCTGTAATGGATTCGCAGAAAATAGTTACGAGGTGCCTTTGTTACATTTCAAAATGGATGGATAATCCATTTTCTTAAAATGAGAGAAACAAAAAAAAAAAACCGTTATCCATTACCAATGTCTAGAGCCATTGCATGATGTGATTACATGTGCAAATTTGAACTAAAAATTAGCAGAGATAAGATGCAGGCATGAGATGCCCATCTTAAAAGATTCCCTAGAACACAAATGATAAATCAACCCAAATGTTGATAGTTATCTGAAGATACTTGAATACACATTAAGAAAATAAACCAACTGTAGCTTATGCTTGATGTCTAGTCTAGGTCTAAATAAATTGCTACTGTACCTTACAATTTGTAAGCATAGAACAAATTTCATCCAATGATGTAGGTCCAAGGTCAACAGGCACCCAACCTAATCAAAATCAAATTTGGATCAATTTTATTACTGAACAAAGATAATCTCTGATTGAATATCCAAGTAGCACAACCCCATTATCAATTTGAAGAAAAGCTCACCATCCAAAATTTCATGAGAAGGAAATACTTGCAATTGCGTTGGATCACATTTTTTCCCGCACCAAAAATCTTTTGGGTACAGAATCTGCACGTTTCTATCTCGAGCAAGTCTCACTATATCTAGAGCTTCATTAAATGCCTTATGGTCCACTAAATTACGAGGAACAGATACTCCTAATGCATGCATTAATTGAAATGATATCATTCCCACAAATACAAACCCTTGACATCTGGAAGCTAAAAACTGAAAGGAAGCAGCCTTATCATAGAGATTACCCCCTCCAATCTGGATTGCAAGAGAAACAACCAGCAAACAAATTTATCAATAAAAGAACATGAGCCTTTCTTGAATGGAAAATTATTTATTATATCTAATGCTATAGTAGCAGAGTAGACATACAATTGCTACATATGGCTTCCTGCTTTCCTCTGCAAGATTCTTCAGCAGACAAAGCCTCTTGTCAAAGTGAAAACCAGCTATACAGACATAGCAGAAACGGGTGACACCAACAGTAGATGCTAGAACTTTATGAGAGTTGGAGAAGGAGTCATTGACAAAAATATCAACTCCTGATGATAATACTCTAGCAAACTCCAAACTATTAGCAACTTCCTCTTTGATATTAAAAAGATTCTCAAGAAGATGGATATTTTGTTTCTCAAGGGCATTAATCTTTGATAGCTTGTTAAAAGAACTTCCATGAAGTGGAACAACTTGTATTTGAAGAACATGTAAGCTTCCTTACATTAAATAAGTCATTTGTTAATTCCATTGCCCACATTGATTACAGTTTTGATTTAGATAATTTTTTTCTGTCTTTCCTTCTCCTAATAAACTAGTGTTGCTATAAACAGTTCATATAATGGCATAATAGCCGAACTTCACCATGGCAACTGGAAACTAAAAACAAGGGTTGAACAAAAAGCCTTTAAGAAAGTACCTGCAACTGACTCTATGTGAAGTTCTGGAGTATTCATATTCCAATCACTGACCAAGATGACCTTTGCTCCAGCTTCATGTAAATATTTAATCGTATTGCTGCATCATAAACTGATTGATTCTTCTCGTCACACTCTCGCTTGAGCAATATGTTAGAATCAAATCTGACCATGACAACTTTTCAGAAAAGCTCCTCCCTAGGAAATTCTCTAAGAGTTCGTATATGAGGAATACCATTCAACTCTCCACCATTAGTAAAGTAAATCTAACAGTAAAACCATAAAATTTAGAACCAAAACAAAATAAACAATCAATGGCACCTTTCATGAAAGAACACGACAACCAAGCTTAGCCCACAATGACAATCTTTGAGACTTTGGCATTACATAAATTCTAACTGGTTATACTACATGATATCAATATGGTCAATTATATTTTGAACTTCCTCTATATGATATCAATATGACAATCTTTGAATTTTGGTCAATTATATTTAGATGCGTTGCATTTATACAAAAGTTATTAAGAGATGGAATCTAATGACTCTTAGAAGATCACCAAACGTGTTAATTAATTGGTATAGAGTATTTCAGTTTAACCTGTGAAAAAAAAAATGTTCTTAAAGGTCCAGCTCCCCAACCAATTTTGTCAACAATCAAACAAATCGGTCAAAACCCAGTAAAAACATTGAATAACAATGATTCATTCATTGTTCTTCTCACTTCTTACTGGCTGTCCTTTTGCTCCATTTAACATTTTTCTTTTATCAAAACACACTTATTCTTTTACAATCTTACCTTTGAATGAAAAGAAGAAAAAAATAAAGTACTTTTTTTAATTCAAATATTTATGTTGTTTGATTGAAGAGAAAATGAAATAAAAAATGATTAATTTTTTTCATTAAAAATTAGAAAACATTTATTTTATTGTGAACGTAAGTTTTTTTTTATGTAAGTAATACGGATTGGGCAATCCGTATGACCATAAAATATATTTTTCCAAATAATTGAAAATAGGACTCAAACTTGTGACCTTTAGGTTATTAATGCAATGCTTCAACCAACTGAAATAATAAATTAATTATGTTAAAAAATAATTAATGTTGATATATATAACACAAAATTTTTTAATGTATATTTAATATCACGTATAAGTTTACATAATAAATTATGTTAAGAATATTAAAATAATAGTATGAGAAATAACTCAATAATAAAAATAAAAATAAAATTTAAATTAAATTAATTATATATAACTCATTAATTGATAAAATTAAAATAAAAGATAATCCTATTTGATAGGATCATAACTAACAATTAGCCTAATTGATAAAATGAAAATAATATCCCTAATTAATAAAATAAGAATCTGAAATAAGAAAAGATAAAGAAATTAGATAAACTAAACAATTAAAGATTTAGATATGTGTATTAAATATATATTAAAAATTTAGTGTCATATGGGCCATACGGATTGCCCAATTCGTATTACTTTAAAAAAACTTACGGATTACCGAATTCGTAAGAACCTTACGGATTTGGCAATCCGTATGAAGGTTACGGAATCCATAACCTTCAAATCGCGAAGGATATTTTCGTCCTCACACTGTTCATATATAGTCTATTAGAAATTTGTATAGTGTATAAAGTAAACTCCCTTAGTGCCCTAGCCTCTTTTAAGGGATTTGTTATGCTACCCCAAAATTTTCTATTCTCACACCTTATATTTGTTTTCTTAATTAAAATTCATATTCTACCACCTTCTCTCACACCATTATACTTCTTTCTCTTCTCATCCCACCTGACTCTCTTGTTCCCATTCTCTTTAACCTCAAGTTTCTTTCTTTTTGGCTCTTTAGTAAACAAAACACAACCTAAGATTTTATTTTTGTAAAGAAATATGACGCTTAACAATGTGATGTACATGTTTGAGAGTTTAGTTTTATAGGAAAAGGAAAGGAAAGACAATTTTATGCATAATGCACTAATATTTTATTTATTTTTTATAAGTATTATACAACCATAGTTGTGAAAACCGGTCCGATCATTGACCGGTAGTGGGTCACTGGGTCAGTGGTCCAACCGGTGGACCATTAATTGGCCCGGTTTGACACAGTCTATATTAAAATATTTAAAATTATATTTTATATAAATATATAACTAACATTATTTGATTAAGAAAAGTATATTTAAAAATTCAAAATAACAATTGAAGTATTAAAGTTGATAATAGAAGTAAAGTGTATTAATAATAAAATATAGTGTAAATAAAAACTACTTAAATTAAAACACAAGTTCAATTTTTAATAAACAAATGAGTAAGAGAAGTACAAAAAGCGAAAAATGGGGTATAGGAAGCAAATTGGCCCAAATAAATGTAAACCTAATTCAATGATAAATATATCTTTGTTCAGTTTTGTTGTGCCTCACAGTCGTCACTCATCTTCTTCTCCATTTCCGCTTTCGCTTCCTGTGTGCAGCGCCTCTATGAATTTTTGAATTAAATAACTCATCCTTAGCTTATCTTCTCCATTTTCGCTTAACTCTTAACTCTTAAGCCTTTTTCGTTTTGTTGTAGCCTATCTTCTCTATTTCTGATTCCTGCAGTTGTGCAGCTTCTCCATTTCACGGTGCTTCCTCTTCCTTTTCCTTCGCGTGGCGGCAACGACGTGCACAACCCGATCCGGGTCCTAAAAATCGGTCGGATTTTCGATTCTTCCCTAAACCGTCCGATTTTCTCTGGGTCACATGCATGAGCGGTCCGATGGCCAACCCGGACCGGTCATGGCACCAGATCCCGGTTGGACCGGTCCAACCGGCTGGGCCAAACCGGGTTTTATAACTATGTATACAACTCTCTTAATTTAAGAATAAAAAATTTGTCCAACATACCCTTTTCCTGCAAAACTTCATTCCAAAGAATACGATAACAATTAAGATGGTGCGGAAAAGTTCATTCAAAACATCACGAATCTGAATTCACAATCCAAGCTATAATAACTATAACTAAGTTTAACGAAGCACAGTTTTAGTTCACTTCTAAATTATCATAAATAAATTTCATCAACAATGTAAAAAATAAGATTTTTTTTATCAAGTCATTGGTTGTTCTCACAAAATCTTTGTCATTATCCTTGAATCTAAAACTTCTTTCCATGTTCTTTAAGTATGTATTTAAATTGGTAGTTGTACTTACCAAAATCTGGAGCTGACACACGTTAGGATGAACGCGGCTAAGAGGGGCTCCACGATCTCACACATCGGACTATGAGTATCCTTTGTTAGGAGGACAAGAGGGGAGACCTGTCAAACAAAGGACTCTGACGCTCAAGTAAGTATATGAGTTATGTGAGAATGAGTGATATGAAAAAAGTGAGATAGAACTTGATACTTATGTGAGAATGAGTTGTGAATTATAGATAATTGCTTGTAGATAATTGTATAATATAGATAATGTGTATCTTGTAGATAATTAAGTATGTGCCACTTGATAAGGAGGTAACAACATTATCATTAATATTCAAATAATAAGGCGTTAGAGATAACCTGTTCGGTCCAGTAGCCTGGCTGCTAAGGGCGAGGTGTTCGTGCTCTTATGCCAAGGCTGACATGGAGGATAGACGTGCATCTTAGAACGTCACATCACTTGTCACATGTATTTTGTGGATCGTGAATAGTATATAAGTGACCCAAGCTCTGAGCTAGCTTGCAGGCAAAAGTGATTGTCTTGTGTCGAGGGAGATTGTCCAATTTCGAGGGTAATAACCTTGACAAGTAGGAGGGTCGTGAGTTTGTTGAGCCTCCAAGTGTGGACAATTGTTGTCCAGTGTCGATGGTGTAACCTCGATAGATGCGAGAGTTGCAGGTTTGTCAAGCTTGTCAAGCTTGTTAAGCCCTTAGCCTAGACAAGTGTTTTTTGGGTTGCTGCTGCTAAGTTGTCTAGGGAGGACATGCTTCTTGCTCTATAGGCAAAGTTAGACGTGTCAGGTGAGTGGAGTGTCTGTGTTGGAAAACTTTTCCCTTTTCTGACCATTGGAGAATGCATTGAAGACAAGCATTTCATTTGTCTTTTGTTGTACGCGAGTGTAGTGCACACGTGGTACTCTTGCATGTGTGTCACTCGTGGAGTGGCCATGCACTGAAGATGCGGTACATGGGAGAGTAGGGTTGCATCCTGGTGAGAACTTTTGGGGTGTCATTTCAGCTAGCGCTAATTACTGAAGAGTCGCACCTCCACTTTAAATGGAGTGGACATTTGCCGTTTTGATCACCGCCACTCTGAATCTTTGATTTCTCTTCCAATATTTTCTTCCTTTTCCGCTTGCTATTTGCAATTTCTCTTTCTCCTTCAACTGTCTTCTTCATCTTTAAGGTACTCTTATGTCTTCCATTTCTGATTTTGCCTTAGGTTTGGGCAGTATTGACTCTGAGGGTTCGATTCAGCAACCCCTGGTAGACCAAGAGGTCCTTTCAATCGGTGCCTCCTCCTTGGAGAAGACTCACCATGAAATCTCTGACAACGAGTCCTCTTCTTATGAAAGGAGGGTGAACTCACAGAATGTTGACGGAGGTACTTCTCGCCTCCTTAGGATGGTTCGACCTTCTGTTGCCTCTCTGTGATTCTTCCCCTTTCTGTTTCTGGGGGAGCGAGAAGAAGTGGTGGTAGGGACTTTAAGGTTTTCCCTCGTGAGCGGCGTAGCCACAGTGCTGGGTCGCCTTTGTCGCCCCTTGTCGTTACTGGTTATGAATGGGTGAGAGACGATGATTTGAAATATCGCTCCTCCATTACCTCAGCGATGAGTGTCGCTGCTCTGGAGCGTCAATTGTGGTTGGCCAACCCTGAGGACTCCTACAAGATGGTCATTCGGGCTTGCGGGAATGGTGATTTCCCTTTAATGAAAGCGGCGCTAGGTTGTCTGCCATTCTTTTTCATGTACGGGTGCCTATTTGAGGTGTTGGGTTTAATTCTTCCCTTAAATTCTTTCCAATGTGCTCTGCTTAAGCACTTGAATGTGGACCCCTGTCAGCTTCATCCCAATAGTTGGGCTATGGTGAGGGCCTTCGAAATCTTCTGCCATTTCTTCAACATCCAACCTAGTGTGTCAGTGTTCTTGTACTTCTTTCAGATGAAGTTGACAAGCAAGATCGATTAGGTCTCCTTGAACAGTTTGACTCAAACGTGTTTCACCACTTCAAGGATTGTTTCAACAGGGTCCTGGCTACTAACATTGTGGTTGATGGGTTGCCACTGATGTTCAACCGAGACGGGGAACCCTGCTTCCCGTTCTACTGGCAGTCAGATCCCACCAGGTTCAAGTCTTTTGACAAGGATCTGTGACCCTTGTGGAGAGGGTTGATAAGGTTATTCTGGAACAACTGTCGGCCTCGCTAGACGCACATGTCATCTTGTCCCTTCCTTCGGTGGATGATTCTCTCTCTACCTGGATGGTAAAACTTTTTGCTTTGTCTTCCTTTGTGTCTAATGTGTCTGATGTTGGCTTGAATTAACACTTACTGTATTTTGGTTGTCTTGCAGGTATAATGGGTGATTTCGCTTGGAGGCCCTTGGTGAAGCAGATCGAACCTACTAATGGGACGGTGCCACCTTCCACTATCGACCTCCTACTAGAGAAAGGGGTCAACCTACTGCTAGGGTTGACCCTGGTGGTGTTGTAATTATTGAGGCTCCCCCCAACACACCTAGGTTAGCTAAAAGGAAGTGAGATGACAACACTGGGGTATCAGGGTGCAAGATGTGGAGGGCCCCTTTCAACCTTCGTGCAATGAAGCAGGCTAATGGGTTACTTTCCGATTCGGGTGGCCCTTCTGCTATTGGTTCACAGGGTGTGCCCTCGGCTCCGTCAACTGTTTAGGCTACTGTTGCTCCGAGTCCTCTTTCCCTGCTTGTTCAGGAGGCTTTTGCTTCCCCTGCTGCTGAGGCTACTGCACCGACTTCTTCGGACGACCTTGTTGTGGCTCTTTCGTCCACCATTAATACACCCTTATCGAGCGTTGGTGTGGCTACCACTAGTGCTTCAGAAATTCAGCTTCTTTCCTCTTCAGCTCCCTTGGTTCCTTTTGCGATCGTGCTGGCATCGACGTTGCCTTCTTTTTCTTCTTCTTCTAGCCCTAACATCTCCCTTGCTCACGTTTATACCTCGCATGATATTGACTCGTTGTGGAGCATGGGGTCTAGGACGAAGCACATAACTCTGACTAGCTTTGTATCTTGATTTGACAAGAATTGGATCCGGTCGGTTGGGGTTCAAAATGAAAACGACTCTACCAAGGTCTTCCTCTAAAGAAGTATGGCGATTTTGGAAGAGAACGGACAACGGCACCAGGAAGCTCTGAGCAAGGTGGCATCCCAAGGTGATACTAATGCCACTGTCGCCTTTGTTGAGGCAATCAGGTCCAACCACCAGCATTCTTCCAAGGTTGGCGATGCTCTGTCCAAGTTATTATGCACTGGACTGGATGGTGACGAGCTGGCTGGGCGTTGTAAGGACTTGCTGAGGGAGAATAAGGACTTGGTTGTCAAGGTGGAGAGCACTTCTGCTGAGAAGGATGAGGTTGCCAGGATGATTGTTGACCTTAAGGCCCGATTGAAGGAGTCAGAATCCATGCTAGAGGAGTTCGAGCTTATGGCATCGAAGGAGAGAGAGACAAGCAAGGAACTTGAAGAGGAGTCGCTGGTTTACAAGAGAGAGGATATGGAGTAGCATGAGAAGGGATTTTTCAAAGCCGTTAAGCAGGCCGGGTTCTTCACCAAGGGCGAGGAGCAGGGCGATGAGACCAATATTTAGGCCGCTTTTTCTTTGTTTTGATTTATTGGTTTTTGGCCATAAAGTCTTTTGTAACTTTGACAATGTCATTCTTCTTCTTTAATACATATGTTTTCCTTTGTTCACAAATTTTGCTCTATTGTTCTCTATTGTATGTCTTGTATGTTGCTTTTGTTTAAGCAATGCTCTATTGTTTATGGTAACAAGGATAGGCCGCCTTGATGATAATGAGATCTTGGCGGTGTAGGAAGCAAGACCTTGACGACTTTGTTAGGATTAGAGAGTTAGATGACACGAGATCATCTCATGTTTTGTTTCAACCTTGTTGAAGGTCATGTCAATCCTATGGTGATGCTTCCTTTCGCTTTGCGAAGCTTCTCCCCTGATGCTTGTGAGGAGTTAGTCTAAATTCCACCTGATTGAAGGTCTTGCTGACTAGTCGGGTGGTATCTCCTATTGCCATATGGAACCTGGACCTTTGACTATGACTGTCATAGTTCCGAAGAAGTGGGCCTACCAAGGTTGGACTTGGGTTTACTCTATTCCTGCAAAGATAAAACTTAGGACTAGAAAAGTTTATCAAGGGTATACCTTGCATACCTTGAATTTTCGCGAAGGTGACACTTGGCAACGGAGGGGCTCACCAAGGGCTGACCTTGGGTTTAATGAGCTTTAGATCGAGGACGTGTTCCTCCTGGGTTTTGGCGAGGCTCATCAAGGGCAAACCTTGGATTTGTCGAGCCTTTAGAGAATCGAGACTTAGCAAGGGCGAACCTTGGGTTTGACAAGTCTTTGGAGAATCGAGACTCACCAAGGGCGGACCTTGGGTTTTACGAGCCTTTGAAGATCGAGACTCACCAAGGACAGACCTTGGATTTGACGAGCCTTTGGAGATTGAGACTCATCAAGGGCAGACCTTGGGTATGAAAAGGCTTTGGAGAATCGAGTGACATGTCCGTCCTAGGTTTTGTCGAGGCTCACCAAGGGCAGACCTTGGGTTTGACAACCCTTTGTGAAAGATAGGGCCTTAAAGCCCGAAGACATGTGAGAAAAACAAAATTTTTCAAGCAGAAACACACATACCACACAAGAATCATTCTTTAGGACATAGATGTTACCTTGTTTATATTCAAAATTTGATGATCAAGGATAGGCTTGAAGATACAAGCCCTCTAATGTTGATCCACACCACTTCTTGTCAAGACTCAAGAACACTTCTTGAAGGCTACCAACAAACACCAAAGAAGGCAGGTTAGGCACACCAATGGAGAGGAAGAAGGTTAGGTTTTAAAGTATTTTTACTTATCTAAGAAGCTTACCAATAGATGATATTGATGGCTAAATTTTCAGCCAAAACTCACACAAAGGGGGGCACGTGAAAATAGAGGAAAGTAGATAGGGTTTTTCCTCTAAAAACTATTAGAGAACTATGATCACAATAGCACACTTTATAGAAGAGTTTGAGTCAGATTTTTTTTAACCAAAAATTCTGATCATGAAGCATCCCACACGTAAAGAAAAGATAGAGTTGTTGCATTTCAAAAATTGCCAACAACCTCCTATCTTATCCTCCTAAGACCAAGTCAATTACTTGGGATTTATTTTTGCCAAATGATAATCATATATCAGCCTATGTAAGCCTATAATCAGCCCTCAAACTTCTTCCTAAAATCTAGGACATGATCATGATAAGATGCTGGTTGAATTCAAATTCAAATCTAACTCTTATCTTCTCCTTTTGATATGAAACTAACTACTATAGTTAATTCATATTTAAATTCAAATATTTAAATTCAAAATTTAAATTATCAAATTTAAATATTAGATAATTAATTTAACTATTTAAATTAATTAATAATGTCTTCGACTATCCAAGCCCATTAACTCCATTCATGCGCCCCTCTCTCTTTACTATAAGTATCCAAACTCTTTCTTGGGCCAACAACCATTATTAGGTCCAAAACCTTTAATGCTATAATATCATGACAATAAAGTGTTAGTGTGTGACCCATTAGGTCCAACATAGCTACTGACATAAATGAGTTTGGGTCCAACAAGGCCACTACTCATTTAATGACAACACAGAGCACTAACAATGCTTTGTTGCCCTAGAACTAGATAGGTAAATGACAAGATCATCCTATTAAATCTATTTGGTTTCCGTATGTATTTTCTTTCATCTCGGTTACCTTCCTATAAAACCTAGGGTAAGGAAACGTATCCGCCCTTGCGGTTTAGGGTAAGCTTTAATATGAAATAGGGAGTCTCCAATTTTACTGACTCTAAAGGCAAATCATCTCATGATTTCTTTTACTATGCATAGATTCCCGAGTCCCGTAAATGTCATCTCGATTTCTCCAGTTTATAGATAACCTAATCTCTCATAGAGATTTGACGAATTCCTTCAGCTAGTCACCCTGGACTTGTGTTCTTTCAGGACATGCCCAAAGGTATACCTATGTGTCTCCATGTTTCAGGTAGACGAGGTATACAATCAAAGCATGTCTTCTAGAACACAGTCTAGGTGAAAACTTCTGGTTTAAGGAAAGACACACCCAAATAATAAGAGACTACTCTAATGATACTATTTGTGAGATTTCCTCATAGAGTCTCTTTGTGGGTCCGTTCAGTGCGAGCTATACCCTTATAGATCCACCCATGACTTTAGCTAAGACATCTTCATGTCTGTAGCTCATGAGGTCTTTACCTTGTATCTGCATACAAGTAGTTAAGCCGTGCTAGTCTTACCCGAAATCACTGATCCCCATTCTCAGTGTCTCTAGACTAGGAACTTAAAATTTAGGAGTAGACATCTGGTATCCTTGAATCCTCATGATCGTGATCCCATCACTGATACTCAAGAGATACCTATTCTATTCCAAGGGTTTTATCAAGTTACTCATATATTAATAATGATATCGAGACAGAATATGAAACAAGATAAAGAGAGCTTATAATTTATTCATGACAATATGAAAAGTACACATACGTCCTAATCTAATGAAAGATTGTTGCTAGGACATCCATATACTAACACTTTGGAGATGCGACCAGCGATGCATCGGTCCTAGGTTTTGGCGAGGCTCACCAAGGGCGAACCTTGGGTTTTACGAGCCTTTGGAGAAGCGAGACTCACCAAGGACGAACCTTGGATTCTACAAGCCTTTGGAGAATTGACCAGTGACCTCCTTAGTGTTTCTTGTAGGGGGTGATCCAGTCTGGTTTATCCTCTTCTCTTGCCATGACCTCCTTCGTGTCTATGGTGGGAGTTTGGAGTATCTCCTAGATGATGGTCTTGAGATGCTCGATCTTTTTGGTGTTGGCCAGCTTGGAGAGCAGGTTTGCTCTGGTGTTGCTCTCCTTGGGTATGTGGTACATCTCAAAGCAACCAAAGTTGCCAATGAGAGTTTTTGCAGTGTGATAGTACTGGAAGAGTATTGTTTCCTTAGTTTGATATCTGTTGGCAACTCGTCCTTGGACAAGCTGCGAGTCGGTGTAGCATCTTAGCTTTTTTGCTCCGACTTCTTTTGTTAGCTTCATACCTGCTATAAGTGCCTCATATTCAACTTGATTGTTTGAGGCTTTGAAGTTGAGCTTGAGAGCTTGATCTAAAGTGATGTTGTCAGGCACTTCAAGGATGATGTTTGCTCCACTTCTTTTCACGTTGGATTCTCCGTCCATGTAGAGGTTCCACTAGTCTGGGGTGGTTTGGTTGCTGCCAGTGAATTTTGCCAGAAAATCCACCATGAATTGTATCTTCATCGGGTCACAAGGTTTGTATTAAAGATCAAACTCTAAAAGTTCTACAGACCATGCGACCATCCTCCTTGCCAGTTCAAGCTTTCGAAACACCTGTTTGATGGGGTAGTTCATCTTGACTATAACCTCATGACTTTGAAAGTATGGCCCGAGGCGTCGGGCTGTAGTGATAAGTGATAGTGCTACCTTCTTTATCATCTGGAATCGCTTCTCAGCATCGTGGAGGATGCGACTATTGAAGTAGATAGGAAGCTGGTGTTTCCCTTCCTCTGGTACGAGGCATGAGCTGACACCTTCGTTAGCTATAGAGAGATATAAGAGAAGGGGTGCTCTCGTTATGGGTCGGCTCAAGACTGGCGATGTGATAATAGTTTTCTTGAAGGCCAAGAAAGATTGCTCTCAGGCTTCGTCCTAAAGGAAAGGCCTAGTTTTCTTGAGTAGCTTATAGAATGGCTTCGTTTTTTTGGTGAGCTTTGGGAGGAACCTGGACAGAGACACCAGTCTACCGTTTAGCTTTTGGACTTCTGTTAGACTATTGGCAAGCGTACCAATGTTGTCGCAGGTTACGAAATTTATAATTGTTCGTCTCCACAGGAACTTGAGCTACTCAGTTAATTTAAATAAAAGTAACAGTTTAATAGTTTATGTACAACAAGTGTGGTCAAAGTTTGATGGTTTTACGGAAATAACGTAAATAGTGCGTCGGAATTTTAAGGAATAACGAAAACTAATAAAATGAATTTAATTATTTGAAGAGAACGTAGGATTGTGTTTTATCATTCATACCCTCAGTGTTCAATTAATATTACCATGTATAAATCATTTTCTATCATTACTGATGCACACATTAATTCACCCCGAATCGATCCCTCGCATTTGAGAATCCTAAGAATATTTACCGAATATCGATCACTCGCATATGAAGTAAATAACCTAGCATTACAATCATAATCTTGTGCTATTTGCAATCTAAACGTTATGCTCTATTCCTAGCAACGTAACGTAAAGAGTAAAATCATTTAGTTTAAACCTAAGGGCACTTTCCAGTTAAGCTTAGAATCCAATTTCATGAAACTAGTGATCAAGTAGAATCAAGCATTCAGAACAAAATGAAATCACCAGAATGAGTAGAAAAGATTCACATATATTTCAAATATTAAAAGAGATACATAAGGGTACAAAAGATTACATTCAATCCTTAGGAGAAACTAACCGACTATGGTGCAGAGCAAGAGATCAATAGAAGACATGATGAAGGTACCGATCCCCGACCCGTTTCTGTAGAGTTTTCACTCCTTTTCTTTCTTCTCTCACCTCTCTCTAAGCCTTCTATGTGTTTCTCATGTTCTTAGCCTTCCAATTTATGCTTTCTCCTTCATTTGCATGCCTTTTATAGGAAATGGTGTGCTGCTTATGTCCACTCACCCAGGCGAGTGTTTTAGCCTGTTTTCTCTTGCCTGGGCGAGTTAAAACTTAGTAGGCAAGAAAGCTATTCACCCAGGCGAGCTATTTCTACATGAATCACTCACCCAAGCGAGTTAAAGTCTTAATGCTAAAGAAAGGTATTAGCCTGGGTGAGTTCTGGACGAATTTGATTGATTTTTGTTCCAAAATATTTCTCTTTTGACCTTTGTGCCCTTGTTGCTTGTCTTGATTGCTTGGATGCTCTAGATACCATTGAAACCTATTAAAACACCTGATTTGATTGGACTAATCTTTCAAAATGTAAATAAAATACTTATATATGTACTAAATATAAAATAGCTAGGATTAAGGTCAGTTTATAAGTGAATTTCTTGAAATCAAAAGATAAGTGCCAGCATTATAATCTCAGAAATAACTAAAATATGGCACTTATTAACTTCCTTGAAGCTGGTAGGGCTGTGCATCTCTAGGATAACTGTGCATTTGTCGGGGTTAGCATCTATTCCTAGGTGTGTGATCATGAAACCTAGGAACTTTCCTCTGCCAACCCCGAAGGTGCATTTTTCTAGGTTGAGGCACATGTTGTATTTACGGATTTGTCTGAACACTTCTTTTATGTCTTCCACTTGTTGGACTATGCTTTGAAACTTAGTGACCATGTCGTCCACGTATACCTCAACATTTCGTCTGATCTGTTGCTTAAAGATTCGGTCCATCAGACATTGGTATGTGGCGCTTGCATTTTTTAGGCCAAAGGCAATGACCCTGTAGCAGAAGTTGGCATCCTCAGTAATGAATGTCATTTTCTCTTCGTGTGGGGTGTGCATTCTGATCTGATTATATCTTGAGTATATCCAGGAAACTCAGTACTTGGAACCTAGACGCACCGTCGAATAGTTTGTTGATGTTGGGCAAAGGGTATTCATCTTTGGACATGCCCTGTTGAGATCAACGTAGTTGGTGCACATTCACCATTTGTCGTTGACTTTTTTTACCATAACGACATTGGTGAGCCAGGTAGAGTACCTGAATTCTCTTATGAAATTGGCTTTGAGTAGCCTATCTACCTCCTCTCTAACTGCCTTACGACACTCTTATCTCATCTTCATCTTCTTTTGTGACACCAGTTTGGCTTGGGGACCGATTGTCATCTTGTGGCATATGATGCTGGGGTGGATACCCTACAAGTCAGATGGCTCCACGCAAATATGTGTGCATTCTTGTGTAGACATCAGTTATGCATTTGTGCTTGTGGCTGGTAAGGTCCCTGCTGAGCTGCGTACACTACCCGGGTTTGGGTCCGAGCTGTAGCTTAATGCGTTCTTCAATAGGCTTTAGGCCTTTGTCAATGGTTTCTTCATGTGGATCCACATCAAATATGTCATCTTGACTTACTTCATAGATGATTAGGGTTTGGATTGGAGACCCTTCATCCACGCTCATGACTTGGTTGCTACCACCTGCTGTGGGGTGAGGTCTACCAGGCTCGTTGGTAGGAGGATACGATGCCACTTTCAAGCTTTTGGCATAGCACTGTCGGACCTGCTTTTGGTCTGCCTAGACAGTCACGATGTCTCCCATCAAGGTTAGGAATTTCATCTTGAGATGAGGTGTGGATACGATGGCTCCGAGCTCATTCAACATTTTCCTTCAAATCAAAGCAAAGTAAGAGGTATCTGCATCGACCATTAAATACCTGACTATGAAGCTCCTTGAGAGTTGGCCTTGACCAAAGGTGGCCATAAGGTCTATGTAGCTTCTAGTCTTTCTCCTGCAAAGCCAAAGAGAGGTCAATAATGAGGATGAATTGTTTCTGACGAGACTTCGAGTCTTTTGAATGTTTTCCAGTACAGGATGTTTGTGGAGCTGCCTTGGTAAATGAGGACCTTGGACCCCATTAAATTAGCGATCATAATGGTGACCACCATGGGATCGCCCTGGTTGACAGGGTTAATGCCCTTCAAGTCTCTGTCAGTAAAAGTCATGGGAGAGAGACTTTGTGGTTATGATACGTTGACACAGTTGATGTCGATGTCCCAGATGGCATGGAGATGTCACTTTCGGAACTGACTGGACAACACCTCAGATTTGTAGGGTGGACTCGTTTTCTTGTTCTTACGGATGTTGACGCTTACATCTTTGCTGGTAGTGTTTTTTCCTCCATCTATCTTCTTCTCTTTCCCTTTTGGCATCATGATTTCTATATTGGTCCTCTTGATGTCCCTTGGGTCTCGTTCCTATTTGGTGATTGTCAGACCTATTCACAAACTGGGCTAGATACCCAGCCTAGATAAGCTATTCAATCTTATCTTTCAGAGCCCAACAGCCTTCTGTATTGTGACCGTAACTGCGATGGTATATACAATGTTCGATTCTATTTAATCCCGTCATGGGAGGAAGTGGCGGAGGTAGCTTTATGGGTACTTCCCTGTTGAAGGCTCCATCCAGGATAGTAGTTTGATTGGCCGTCAAGAATGTGTAGAGCTCGTACCTAAGTCCCTTTGGGAGAGGTTGGCGCTTGTCCGGCTTGTGTCATTTGTTCGACTTATGTGAGTCGATCTTGGTACCTCCTTCTCGCTTGTTGAGCTTTTGTCCGGCTTGAGCTTGTTTTTGAACCTTGACATCTCTTCCATCTGGATGTAGCCTTTGGCTCATTCGTGTAACTTGTCGATGCTACTAGGAGGTTTTTTGCATAGACTGTCTGTGAAATTACCAGGTTGTAAGGCTAGAAGCATGGAGTGCAATGATACCTCTAGGTTGAGGTTTCGAATTTGGATAGCAATTCATTCGAACCTATCCATGAACTTCTGAAAGGATTCATCATCTACTTGTTGCAGACTTGCCAACACAGCAGAAGTATACGGTGTGACCAGCTACTTGCATATTGTGAACTAAAACGCTCGAAAAGAGTGTCGAAGTTGTCGATGGACCTTGGAGGGAATCCCACATACCATGTCGGTGCTGCTCCTTTAAGGGAGGGTTGAAAGACACGACCCAGGTTTGCATCATCATTGGTGTAGAAATTAGCCTAGGTGAGGAAAGCGTCCAGATGCTCATCAGGATCAGTAGTTTTGTCGTATTGCTCTAGGTTGAACAATTTCCAACCTAAGGGTAGGTCGGCTTCCATGATGCGGTCGACAAAAGGGTGTTGATGCATCATCTGCCTTTTAGGTGAAGTATGCGTGATAGACTGGGATCATCCTGAGTATTGATGGTATGTCGGGTGTGTGATTCCCCTTGAGTATGTTCATTGGTTGTATGGGTAAAGTGCTCCTTGCCTTGGGGGTGTCTCACACGAGCCTTCAACTGAGTGTGGTCAGCTTTTAGCTTTCGGAGTTCCTCCTCATAATGTCGCTCCATCTCCACAATACGGGTCTAGAGTTTCTGAAGAGTGTCTATGTCTATCATGGTTGTCGGGGGATGATTGGAGCTTTCAAGAGGGGTCTCGCATTTGAGGCCACCGCATGCTAACCATTAGTGGAAAAGAGAGGCCGTAAAGTAAGTTTTACCGCGGTCCAACGGTGAACGCCAACTGTACTTACCAAAATCTGGAGCTAAAACACGTCAGAATGGACGCAACCAAAGAGGGCTCCATGATCTCGCACGTCAGACTGAGTACCCTTTGTTAGGAAGACAAGAGAGGGGGACCTGCAAAACAAAGGACTCCGACGCTCAAATAAGTACGCGAGTTATATGAGAATGAGTGATATGAAAAGGGTGAAATAGAATCTCATACTTATAGAGTGGAGTAGGAGCTGCAGGTCCTTGTTTGTCGGGGCTACTATAATGATGTAACAATCCTTGCAGATAATTACTAGCTTGTAAATAATAGCTAGTAGGTAAGTTGTGACTTATAGATAATTGCTTGTACATAATTGTATAATATAGATAATGTCTATCTTGTAGATAATTGAGTACTTGCACTTGATAAGAAAATAACAACATTATCATTAATATTCAAATAATGAGGCGTTAGAGATAACCTGTTCGGTCCACTAGTCTGGCTGCTAAGGGCGAGGTTTCCGTGCTAAGGCTTCTGCATTAGGATGTCCACGATTTGAATTTTATAGCAAGTACTATCACGTGTCTGAAAATACCTAAGCAAGTTTTTTAACTATCATTAATGCAAAAATAATTAAATTATAAATATTTAATTATATAGTATGTGTATAGTCCAAAATAGTAACATGGCACGTGACTGTCACATAAAGGTCACTATATACGTGGACATTCTCCACGTCAGTACTGCTACCTTAATGGTGCTTATTCAGCCTCCAAGTGTCAACCTGGACACACACGTCCGGGTTCCATGTCAGCATTGCTACAGGAGCGCGAACATCAACCATCTACAGGAGCACGAACACCAACAATATTATCTCCTTATTAACAACATATCAAATATGCCAGGATATTCAAATAGATGCAACCACCTTATCATATAAATATCCCAACAAGTTATCTACAAGTTGTTACTTATCTACAAGTAACAATATATCAATAAGGTACACATTATCCTCTATTTGAATTAGATAACTGCCTGCTATTATCTGTTATTATCTTATTAACAAATTATCAATAAACAAAGGCCCAAGGCCCATACTTCACGCTATAAATACAATCATACAGGTTCTCTCTAAACACACTTGATTCTACACTTGAATACCCACTCGAATACTCATATTCTTACTCTTATAACACTCAGTTATTCTCTATAATTGATGTACTTGAGCGTCGGAGTGTCTTTACTTTGTTTTGCAGGTCCTTCCTCTAAGCAAAGCCTACTCATTATCCAACGTGCAGAATTTGGAGTCCACTTAGACCACGCCTAACCCACACGTAGAATTTCCAGATTTTGGTAAGAACATTTACTCCACGATATAAATACAACCATACAGGTTCTCTCTAAACACACTTGATTCCACACTTGAGTACCCACTCGAATACTCATATTCTTACTCTTGTAACACTCAGTCATTCTCTATAATTGATGTACTTACTTGAGCGTCGGAGTGTCTTTACTTTGTTTTGCAGGTCCCTCCTCTAAGCAAAGCCTACTCATTATCTGACATGTAGAATTTAGAGTCCACTTAGACCACGTTTAACCCACACGTGGAATTTCCAGAATTTGGTAAGAACAGTTGGCGCCCACCGTGGGGCCTAGGTAAAACTTACCCTGCGGCCTCATATCCCAGACAAATCATCAGCACATGTCCATGGTCAGTACATGCTCTAGCGTTAGATGCGACACCCATATTGATGCGTTTAACCTCTTGCAAACTACCATGACGAATGTCGACACCATTCAGCAACTCCAGAACCTTATGACGTAGATGAAACGCAAGTACCGGGAAGAAATCAAAAGGATGAAAGTTGACTGTAATCACCATGAAGCCCGAGCGAGACATCCTCGAAAGGACAAATGCACTCCCACAACCAGAGATGAACAGACGCAAGGCCAATCGCATCCTTAACAACCCTCATAGCCTCGACAACCTGTCGACCCTCTAGGTATTTGTAGTTTAACTCAGGACTACCAACTGGAGAGGCATAACGTGCGGCGTAATCCTCTCATTGACCGCATCAGAGAAATCGATGTTCCGTTCAGTTGGAAACCTCTACATTTAGAGAGGTATAATGGCACCACCGACCCCGACGAACATCTCGATGCCTTCCTATCACAGACAAACCTTTATACAAATAACGATGCTGTATTATGTTGGGTGTTCCCTACCTCTTTGAAGAGGGTAGCCCTAACATGGTATGGTAGCCTCCCTAAAAGGTCCATCGACAGTTTCGACACCCATGTCGAAAAATTCAGCACGCAATATGCAACCAGTCAAACTCATAGGCTGACATCCGCTGCACTAGCAACATTGCGCCAAGCAGACGACGAACCTCTCCGCAGGTTCATGGAACGATTTGAACAACTGACTGTCTAGATTAGAAACCTCAATCCCAAGGTAGCACTACATTCCATGATGCTAGCCCTTTGACCCGACAAATTCGTAGGCAGTCTATGCAAGAAACCCCCTTCTAGCATGGACGAAATACGCGAAAGAGCCAAGGGCTACATTCAGATGGAAGAGATGTCGAAGTTCAGAAACAAAGTCTGACAGGTTGGATAGAAGCGAGAGAAACATGAGATATCTAACCGATTCGACTCTCATAGGGCTGAGAAAAAGCGAAAGCTGCACATGCATCAACCTCTCCCAAGAGCACCCAAGTTTGAGAGATATACTCCCTTGATGGTCAATCAAGCCACCATCATGGAAGAAGCCTTCAACACGGAGGTACAAGTGACTCTGCCGGCTCTGAAGTTAGGAAAAAACCCTAACAAATATTGTCACTATCATCGTGGCTCAGGCTATAATATAGATGAATGTCTGACATTGAAAGATAAGATAGAAGAACTTATCCAAGCAGGACAACTATCACGATTTGTAAAAAGACCTGATAATTTTCCACGAGAAGACAGACAGGAGGGGCGACAGGGAGATCGATTCAGAAATAGAGACAATGGCAGAAGAAGAGACGGTGTAGAAGATCGAGGGAGACAGCAACAACTGCAACCTAGACGTGAACATCGACCCCCTTGTCAACGAGAAGAGGAGCCCACTCAACATATTCGCGATGTAATCCATACCATCGCAGGCGGCTTCTCATATGGAGGATCGTCTAGCCAATATCGAAAGAGACACTTGCATGTCATATGAGACATAGACATAAACTGTGTCAATGTTCCTTCATTACGAAGTCTACCTCTCATTACTTTCACCAATGCAGATTTTGAGGGAATCAATCCTGTCAACCAAGACGACCCCATGGTTGTTTCTCTCATAATCACCAATTTCAAGGTGACAAAAGTACTCATTGATCAAGGAAGCTCCGCTGATGTTCTATATCTAAAGACTTTTCAGAAGCTAGAGATCTCGTCAAGCTCCATACAGCCTTATCCAGATCCACTACTCGACTTCACAGGAGAAAGGGTAGAAACCCTGGGCTATGTCGACCTAATGACCACCTTTGGTCAGGGTTCTTTATCAAGGAGCTTTACTATCAGGTACCATATTATGGATGTCGACACATCCTACTTTGCCCTAATAAGTAGGAAAACACTGAACAAGTTGGGGGCTATCGTCTCCACTCCCCACTTGAAGATGAAATTTCCTACTTTGACAGTGGAAATTGTCACTGTAAAGGAAGATCAAAAGCAAACCAGACAATGTTATGTCGAAAGCCTTAAAGTGGTACCATATCCTTCTAACAAACAGTCAGACAGACATCGTACCACTTCAGGGGGTACCACCCAGGTAATGAATATAGACAGAGAGTCTACCCCTTATACACCGATAGTGTACATAGCTCGTCATGATGAAACCTTTGACCTGGATCCACGGGATGATAATATCGACAAAGGACCAAAACCGATCAAAGAACTAGTCAAGTTGCAACTCGGGCCCAAACCCGGATAGTGCACGCAGCTTAGCAAAGAGCTTACCAATCATGAGTACAGGCACATAGCGGACGTGATCCTTAAAAATGCATCTCTATTCGCTTGGCAACCATCTGACATGCCTGGTATTGATCCTAATGTCATATGCCACAAGCTGGCCATATGTCCACAGGCCAAGTCAATAGCACAGAAATAGAGAAATATGGGAGAAGAAAGACGAAAGACAGTAAGAGAAGAGGTAGACAAGCTGCTTAAAGCTAACTTTATCAGAGAAGTCAGGTACTCTACCTTGCTCGACAACGTTGTCATGGTCAAAAAAGCATGTGGAAAGTGGCGCATGTGCACAATTTCACAGACCTCAACAAGGCATGTCCAAAGGACGCATATCCACTACCCAACATCGACAAACTCGTCGATGGAGCATTCAGATTTCATATCTTAAGCTTCCTGGACACATATTCTGGTTATAATCAAATTAGAATGCATGCTCTAGATGAAAAAAAGACGACCTTCATTATTGAAGATGCCAACTACTGCTACAGAGTCTTGCCCTTTAGCCTCAAGAATGTAAGAGCTACATATCAGCGACTAATGGACCGCATTTTTAGGAAACAAATAGGACGCAGTGTCGAGGTCTATGTAGATGATATGGTTGTCAAATCCCAAAGCATAGCCCAACATGTAGCAGACCTCGAAGAGATATTCGAAGAAGTTCGGAAGTATGACATGCCTCTCAATCCCGAAAAATGCACATTCGGGGTTGGCGGTGGCAAATTCCTTGGTTTCATGACCACACACTGAGGAATCGAAGCCAACTCGGAAAAATGCTCAGCCATCTTACAGATGCATAGCCCGACCAGTGTCAACGAAGTTCAGAAATTGAATGAAAGATTAGCAGCCTTATCAACATTCCTTCCAAAACTTGTCGAGAAAGCTTAGCCTTTCTACAAGCTGCTCAATAAGAAAGAACCATTCTTATGGGATGAGACCTGCGAGCAAGCATTCGAGGAATTCAGAAAGACAATAGCTGTGCCACCTGTCTTGAGTCGACCTCGACAGAAAGCACCATTGCTCTTATACCTCTCAGTTGCGGATGAAGCTGTAAGCTCAACACTCATCCAAGAAGAAGGGAAACATCAATTCCCTATTTACTTCACTAGTCGCATGCTACATGACGCCGAGAAGCACTATCAAATGATTGAAAAGATAACCTTGGCATTGGTCACCTCCGCTAGGCACCTTCGACCTTATTTCCAAAGTCACCAAGTGATAGTTAAGACTAACTATCCAATCAAACACGTACTGCGGAAACCCGAACTAGCAGGCAAGATGGTGGCATGATCATTCGAACTATTGAAATTCGACATTCGATATGAACCGCGCGGCCCCATAGAGATATAATTCATGGCAGACTTCCTAGCAGAATTTACAGGAAACGACAAGTCCACCCTAGACTGGTGGAACCTTTACGTGGACGGAGCATCCAACGTACAAGGAAGTGGAGTAGGCATCATACTTGAAGGACCTAATAATATCTCACTAGAGCAAGCTCTCAAGCTCAACTTCAAAGCCTCAAACAATCAAGCCAAGTACGAGGCACTCATAACAAGACTCAAACTCACAAAAGAGGTCGGGGCTCAATGTCTAAGATGCTACTCTGACTCACAACTTGTCTAGGTTCAGATATCAGACAGGTATCAAACCAAAGAAGCCATACTCCTCCAATATTACCATCTGGCCAAAACACTCATTGACAGTTTTGATTGTTTTGAGATGTATCACATACCTCGAGAGAGTAACACCAGGGCTGACTTGCTATCCAGACTGGCCAGTACAAAAAGACCGGGCACTTTAAAACAATCATCCAACAAACACTCCAAAAACCCACCATTGACACCCCAGGGGTAATGGCTGTTAAATTGGAGCAAATCAATTAGATAACCCTTTATAGAGACTTTTTCATAAAAGGAACACTCCCAGCAGATGGAAATGAGGTCCGACTTCTGAAGAGGAAAGCTAGCTACTACATCATCATTGACGGTGAGTTATTCAAAAGAAGGTTGATAACACCTCTACTCAAATGCCTGGACATCTTACAGGATGACTACGTCCTGAGAGAACTCCATGAAGGGATTTGTGGACTCTATACAGGAGGACGTTCCCTAGCCACTAAAGTAGTAGAAGCAGGATACTACTGGCCAACCCTCAGGATGGACGCCTTCAAGTTTGCACGTAAATGCAAAAGATGTTAGGAGTTTGCGGACATCCCACAGATTCCCCTTGACAATCTTCATACTATTTCATATCCATGGCCCTTCACTATGTGAGGTATGGACATCTTGGGTCCATTCCCTAGAGCTCCAGGGATGATCAAGTTCTTACTAGTGGCGATCGACTACTTCACCAAGTGGATCGAAGCAAAGCCATTACGAGAGATAACAACTAGTGAAGTCGAGATCTCAACATGGAAAAATCTCATATACAGATATGGTCTACTCTATGCTATCATTACTAACAATGGTACGCAATTCAAGGCACAGACCTATGAGGATTTCCTCACACGACTAGGCGTCAAACACCTGGTCACTTCTGTAGAACACCCACTGACCAACGACCAGGTGGAGGCAGCCAACAAAGTTATACTACGAGCCCTTTACACTAGACTGGACAAGTCCAAAGGTCTCTGGAAGGAGGAGCTCCCCAACATAGTATGGGCTTACCATTGCACACCACAAAGCACTACAAAGGAAACCCCTTTTCACCTCACGTATGGTACTGACTTTTGATTCAAGAGGAGTCATGAGAAGTTGGACAAGGAATCAAGCTTTGGAGTTTTGTGCTTTCAACATGCCTCATTTCAAAAGTGCCATGGAAGCTTGAAGATCAATTTGATTCTTGTAAAAGGAAAGAAGTGGTATCTGATAATCCAATGTGCATATCATGCATATCATTCATTTAGGATTGTTAGATTGAAGGCTAAT
>PYAF01005477.1:7843-19460 GCA_007407185.1 Glycine tomentella
ATTAAAGGGACATCCAGGAACAAATAAAACAGAGTTCAAAGAAAGGTGAGGAAGTGGGTGAGTTTGACCAATGCCACGGACTTTAATATGAGAGCCATCTGCAAGAGTGACAGAAGGCAATGAGTCGGAAAAAGACAACTGAGAGAAAAGAGATTGGTTACCAGTCATATGATCAGAAGCACCAGAGTCAAGGATCCAAAGTCCAAGGGTGGAAGACTGAGAAATAAAAGCTACAGGATTACCAGAGTGAGCCACGGTGGTCGCAGGCGAGGCAGATTGCTGGGCTGCTCGGAACTGGAGGAAATCATGATACTCTGTGGTGGAAATAGTAACATCAGTAGGTGCGGTAACTTGGGCCACATTGGCCGTCTTCGACTACTCCCGGGCTTTGGTGCGACATTCAGCTTCGACATGGCCAAAGCGGTTGCAATAAGTACAACGAGGGCGACTTTTGCCGCCACGACTCAACTTCTCGCAAGGAATTAGAGGAACATTGGTAAAAGTGACCATAGAGCCGGCATCACCAAGGGGACTGGTAGAGGCCATGAGGAAGATATTAGAAAAGGGATGGACAAAGGTTTTTTTTTTGGAGTGCGTGCAGCGACGTGTGGCGGCGCGTGGGGGCGTGTGCGGCGGAGTCAGGTGGCGCGGTTTGGGAGCTAGGTCGTCGGAGGGAGGCGATCCTACCCCTGGAGGTCACCGGCGAAAAAGGCGGCCTGGTGAGAGGGAAACGGTGTTGAAGGCTGGCATGGTACTGTTCACACGCGAGTATTGTTCATCGCAGCCAGGAAACGCTAAAAAAATAAACCTAAAGCTCTGATACCATGTAAGAGTATTATTTCTGTAATATTGTGTGTCAAGAATGATCACACTAAGCCTCTATTTATAATCAAAGGAGTAATTACAAAAAGGAATTAAATCCCTAAAAATCAGCTAGAGAGATATATTCCATATTCCTAGTTTCCCTATTTACATTAAATCAAATCATATCATTGACAGGATATATTGATGATGGGAAGGGAAAGAAAGGGAAAGTTGCCTTCCTCTAGTTAAAAAGATTTAAGGGAAATGTTCACCTTTTTAGAGAGATAGGGTGGAACAAAAGGCATAAAAGTTTAAAATCTTGGGAGGTAAGGGAGGGGATGTTCCCTCTGTTCAAAAGTTCATGACACGGGAGGGGAATTCTTTTTGTCTTGTTTGGGAGTTGGAGTGGAATTTAAATTTCAAATAGGCACATTAAATCACTATATATTCCTTTTTAATTTTATACACCTTATTATACAGATGGTTAATTGCATGTGAAGAGATTTACTCTACAGAAATTCAAACACCATATAAAAAAGAATATCTTATAGTAAATCATTTTCAGTACTGAAAGTGCTTTTCTAGTTTTTTATTTTAGGAATTCAATTGAGTGTTTTTCTGTACCTTTGCAACAAAGATAGTCTTGTATTAAATGATTTTTCAGTACACACGTGACATTAGTTTTATTGCATTCAATGGTAGTAAAACCCATCCGAGACTGACAAAAAAATGTATATGAAACTGGGCTATTTTATTTTTAAGAGACAAACTAGCATATATGAAGTATCATTTTATACTTATCAAAGGATGATAATAATAATATATAAAAAAAAAAAAAAACTGTTTTATTTGTTTACCACTTTTCTCTCTCATTCTTTTAGAAGAGACAAAAAATTATTTTGCATCATAGCTCTAACTATGGGACGTGAGACCTATCCCAAATTTTGTCGTTCATTTCTCTCATTAGACCAGAAATACGAAGAGAGGTGAGGGCATTGAGTTCTCTTGAAACCCTTCCCCCTTAGTTATAAAATTCCCAAAAATAAAGCTTATGTTCCATGCTCAATTGAGGACTACATGATTGAAATAAGCTTTCTGATCTTGACGAGAATTTTTTTACAAAAGCAGGCATAAAAGTTCCATGATTGAAATAATTTTGTGGTTATTTTAGAGAAAATAATTGCGTGGAGATTAAGATAAGAAACTCGCATTAATAAAATACAATTTAGCTTTTTGCCAGAGAGATGGACTGTGGAAGCAAGGTATTTGCTGTGACAATTGATGGAGAGATATTGAAGGAATCAAAAAGTCTTACATATATGATCTTCACTATTTAGGAAAAGGCTGGCTGTCAAGATAGGTGTCTTGCACTAAAAGCAAAACCAAAGAATTATCAATTATGGGTATTAAAGAGATTCTAGGATGCAAGGACCAATTGTAAACAGGAAAGTGTCTTCTAAAACCAGAGCCTGCGATCAAGCAACAGAAGTTTGTTTTGTTTTGCTTTAAAAGTGACTAGAATACCAGTAGGTGTCTTGCAGTATCTTTACAACATTAAAATTCTTTTCATGATATACACCAATATTTCATTTTGTCAGCGTGACATTGGAAAGCCCATTTTACAATATCAGCAAACAAAGTCTTAGAAAGTGGATAATAGGTCTAACTCAACCCTACAAAACTGGTTTATAAAGTGACGTTTGCACCTCACTTATATACACTACTTGGCCATGTCACTAGTCGATATGGGATCTCCAACACACACCCCTCACGTCTAGGACTGGACATCTGTTGGTGGTCCTATAGCAGGCAGCACAATAGGCCCAACAACAGATCACTAAGATAGGCTCTGATACCATCTTAAAAAATGGGTTATAGGCATAACTCATTCCTACAAAACCAGCTGGTAAGGTGAGGTTTGCACCTCACTTATATACACTAACTAGGCCATATCACTAGTCAATGTGGGATTTCCAACACAAAGAACACAAGTACAGAAGAAACAAAAAAGTAAAGTTAAAAGCCTATCACCTGAGTAGGAACAAAGAAATCACGAGCATTAATTCTACAATAACTCTCATCAGCATCACCTTCATTTTCCTCCTCTTTCATTTTGAAGTCTACTGCGTGCTCAACACACTGCAGCACTCAACAAGACAGTACATAACATTAAATGTAATAAACCAACTTCAAAAGTTTAAGCTATTAGGTGAAGACACATGAATCATTTATATTATATTTCAAATATGCTCCCTCATTCGAGAGCCCTCTGGAATTTATGCGTACACAATGGACAAACCACAAACCCATTTGCCTTGTCTTGAAATTAAACTCTTCATTATTAGAAAAAGAGGACATTTCACCTTTACTCCCTGAGTTTTTAGCGAACTGCGTTTGATACCCCTCTATTATTTGACCCTATAAAAACCCCCCAAATTATTAACCAAGAATAATACCGTGTACCCCTCCCACAAAACGCCATTGACACTTTACTAGAAAAAGGGCCTACCATTTCACTTGCACCCAGTGTTTCCTGCAAATTATGCCAGATACTCCTTAATTTTATTAATACAATACTTATATAATAATAAATCATTGAGTAATTATAACAAAAGTTAATGTGTGTATGTATATATATATATATATATATAAATTAATATGTATATATATAAATTAATATGTATATATATAATAATTTCTTTCATAATTTCTTTCGACTGCAGTTAACATGTTCATTGACAGTGTTATAATAAGGGGTAAAAGTAATGTCAAATAACGGATGGGATCGGGCGCAAGTTGCATAAAACACACGAAGTGCAAGTGTAAATTACTTTTAAAAAAATGAAAGCAAATAGCTTCATACTCTGGACTACTTGGTTATATAGAGGTTTTTATACCATTTCATACGGTGAAGAAAATTGCTTTATATTGTATTTCTAACGTTAAATATAGCAGTTAACTGAAAGAAAAAGAAAAAGAAGACATGTTAATAAAATAACCCAAACCTGAAGATTAGGTTCCTCCATTGAAAGCCGACCAGTTGCCGTGGATGTCTGGAGCCAATGACCATGTAATGTATACTTCTGTGTGCTTACAGATAGCCTAGCCAGCGAACAAATTGATCCTAACGTAGAGTTCAACAGCTTTGCCATTGTTCGGTGTTCTTTAATGACTGGAACAATGGGATGTTCATGCCTGAAATAATAATCAAATTTCCTAGAACACGGTTTGCAAAAAAAGAATACAAATGTAAACTCCTACATGTTGCACACAACGCATATTAGTAGAGCTGAAAAGTTATAGAACTTTTAAATACCAATCATAAAAACATTTGTGTAACCTCCAGCATAGTAAATATACACTCATCCAGAGTGTCTACATTTTAGTTATTCGGGAGATATAATGAATATTAAAAAGGAAATTGAATATTTTTTTCATAGATATATGAATAACTAGAGAAATGAAAGGGAAGATTTCTTGGTTACTAGAAACTATGAACATAATTTAGTTGTCAGAGATGACAGTAAGTAACCGCCATACAAACATATTACAAGTTGCATAGCACCAATCCTTTCTAACATGCTTCTTTTGTTGCCCAGTTTTAATATTCCCTATGACCATCAAGAAGCTAAAGGAAAATTATGCAAATCACGTAAAAGAGCTACAATTACATTCAACTAATTTTCTTAATGATATGAAAGCACAGTCAAATGTTTTATATCTGTTAGTTAGCATATTTAACACATGATAAATATATAAGTAGCAGTTGCCAAAAATTAGGGATACAGTTACTATAACTTGGGATTTGCTTTATCCTTATATATTTAATATATTTAAAATTTATAACTGAGTCGTTTGAACATATTACACACATTCAGATATATTGCTTCTATATGGTATTCAAATATATAGTAATTGACTCAATAAAGTGCTTTGTCACCTTTTGCTTTGGTTCACTCTAATATTTGGGGTCCAATCCTGTCTGTTCAACTTTAGGTTACTATTATTTTGTCACCTTCATTGATTATTTTTTCTGCTGTACTTGGTTATTCTTAATGAAAAATTGTTACGGTGTTCTTAATATATTTCAAGGTTTCTCCACTGAAATTCAAAATCAATTTGGTTCCTCTATTAAAATTTTGGACAATGCACGTGAATATATTGTCTTCTCAGTTTCAATTTTTTATGACTTCACAGCATTATTCATCAAACAACTTGTGCACTGCTGACACACTACAGCAAAATCAAAAGAAAGAATTAGCACTTGGACTACTCCTACCCTTCTTCACCATAATGTTCCTCTTCTCTTCTGAAGTGATGTGCTTCTCATGGCATGTTATCTTATCAACTGCATACCTTCCTCTGTTCCTCACAATCAGGTTCCCAATTCTCTCTTATACAACCAATCTATTGGGATAAGACCTGATTGTGGTACTTATAAACCCCCTCAATCCACACATCCTTTTGTAGAGGTTAAAAATCAAAGAAAATGGATATCTCTGTGCAATATGAAACTAGAGGTGTGGACTTTGATATGCAAACCTAGGAGTGGTCAATGTCATTACTCTTGTATTTATAATCTAAAGTGACTACTAACAGAACAAGAAAGCATAAAAAATCATTAAACAGATTTTCTTTTAATATGGATTATGGGATACAAATGGGAAAGGGAAAGTTGTTTAATACCTCAGTGCATCCAAACAGTGCTTGCTAGTACTCGGATGTTGTTTTCCCTTATTCCGCACATCAGGTATGGGCAGCTTCAAGTGTTCATACAGCACTTTAGCAATATCTGCTGGCATATTTAATGAAAATGTCATTCCAGCCAGTTTATAAGCTTCCTTCTCAAGATGCTTTAGCCTTTTAATCAACAATTTACGAGCCTGGATGCATCTCTCCAAATCAACACCAATTCCCCAAAGCTCCATGTCAGCAAGAACATTCACCTAACATAGAAATGTTAATAGCATCAGATAGTCCAAGCAAGTAACCTGTTAAGATCCCACATTAGCATAGGTATAAAGGCAAAGTATCCCTTATAATGACTTTGGAAGTCCTCTCCCTTAAACTAGCTATATGGGTTGATTGGCCCAATGTATTCTCGGTTATAATATAATCATTTAAATTAATTGTGTACATAAAATCATAAAGTAAACAAGAAGGTAACTTGGTATAGCTAATAATAATCTTACTCCGTTTTCCTTGATTCCTTTTCCTAAACCGATCACATTCTATTGTAATATGAAACTTCTTATTCATTCATTCGGATTGAAAGTCAAAGGGTTCATTATATACAACTAGTTCTAATACTCTAGAATATCCCACCACTTATTCTAATACTCTAGAACAAGGTTGTTAAAATCGATATTTTACCTAGGATCGGGAGGGGGGATGAAAGATCGTAAATCGAGGATCGTAACTCTGATCGAGATCCTACTTCAATACCTAAAATTCTTATATATAATCTATATGCATAAAAAACTCAATAAATAAAGACACAAACCTAGATTCATATATAAATTTATAAGTCATAACATAATAAATTCATAAGTACATAACACAACTCAATAAAAATTTATAATATTTTTTTAATATTAAATAATATTTTTTTATAGAGAGAATATTTCATATTAATTAAAAGATGGGCTGCTTGAAAGAATTTAACTGAACTTGCATAGCATTGCAATGAATAAATTAAAGATTATGTTAATGAAAAAAAGTTAAAAATAATCATTTGGTCCTTATAAATGAAACTCATTTAAGAATCAATTCTTAAATGAAAAAAAAATGCATGAAACTGATGGGTTAACACTCATTTATAAATGGTCACAACAACCGTTACGTTAACAACACTCTTACACAAACCCACCCCTAAATATCTTCTATGATACCAATACGACAAAACAAAACTCACCATGTGCATCAGTCTCCAAAATTACTCCGAACCAAAACCCGCATTTCTTTAGTCTTCAATTCAATGGCTTCCACACCCTTCTCCCCTCTCTGCCACTTCCACAAACCCACCCTTTGCTTCTTAGCTTCCAACAACCCATATAGAAGTATAGAAATAGAACTGTTTGTTCTTTTTTTTTTCCCTCAAAGGAAAAAACGAAAACAAAAAAACAAATGTACTGCAACTGCAGGGAGAAGGGAGAATGCATTGCTAGTAACCTGAGGGGAGGTCGACGGCACAGGGCAGCTAGTCGCACAGAGGAGGTTGTCGGCGCACAAAAAGCAGCTGGGTCGCGCAGGGAGATCATCGGCAAACAGTAGCTGGGTCGCACAAAGGAGCAACGTCCCAGCACAGCAGGGGAAGTCAAGCAGAGGGGCAAGGTCGCGGGCTCGCAGCGGCAAGGCAAGGTCGCGTTTTTTTCGAAACGAAGGTAAATTTTAGGGTTTTAAAATTTGGGCGTCGAGCTTGCATCGTTCGGGATCACAGATCCCACGATCCCACGATCCTACTCGAGATTCCACTCCGATCTTGCTCACGGACGATCCCACCCCCGATCCAGATCACTTTACGCCGACAAGATCGTAAAATCGTGCGATTTCACGATGTAGATTGCGATTTTAATAACAGTGCTCTAGAATACTCCACAACTAATTCTAATACGCTTAGAATATTCCACAACTAATTCTAATACTCTAGAATATTTTACACTCCCCCTCAAGTTGGGAGATATATATTAATCATTCCCAACTTGCTAATCAAATCCTCAAAGGTGGGCTTGTGTAATCCTTTGGTAAGAATATCTGTTGTCTGCTCTTGGGTAGGTATATGACAAACATACACTACCACCCTCCAATTTTTCTTTGATAAAATGACGATCAACTTCTACATGTTTAGTTCTATCATGGTGAACAGGATTTGAGCAATATTGACAGCAAACTTATTATCACAATACAATTCAATTCCTCAAGAAGTCTTTTTTAACCAGATTCCTTCACAAATACCATGGGCTATGCACAATACCCTAAAGTGGATCTTCGATCCATTGCCGAGCCAGCCCAATCTGCATCTGTATAGATTTCAATCATCCTCTTATGTCTCCTTTGAAAGAACATTCCTCGACCAAAGGTGTTTTTGAGGTACTTGAGGATTCTATAAGCTATAGGTGTTTTTCCTTAGGAGAGTGCATGAATTGACTAACCATGCTAACCGCAAATGCAATATCAGGTCGAATGTGAGATAATTAGATCAACTTCCCCACCAACCTCGGTATGGCTCTTTGTCAACTTCTTTCCCATCTTCAATTCCCAATTTAATATTAGGATCAACTGGAGTCTCTGTTGGCTTGCACCCAAGCATTTCTGTTTCTTGCAACAGGTCTAGAATATATTTCTTCTAAAATAAAGAAATTCCTGCCTTATTACGAGCAACCTCCATGCCAAGGAAATATTTGAGAACTCCAAGATCTTTCAGTTCAAACTGGTCAGCTAAACACTGCTTCAAAAGAGCTTATCTCCTCACAATCATTTCCTGTGACAATTATGCCATCAACATAAACAATTAGAATAACAATTTTGCCACCATCAGAGTGTTTATAAAATAAAGTGTGATCAGTCTGAGCTTGGAGGAATCATCTTCCCTTCACAGCTTGGGTAAACTTCTCAAACCACTCTCTAGGGGATTGTTTAAGCCCATAGAGAGACTTCTTCAACTTGCATACTGAACCGTCTCCTTTTTCAAAACCAGATGGAATATACTCCCTGAAACTGAAACTGAAACTGAAGGGATTGTTTTGGAGGAATAGAATATGCCCACTGATGCTGAGGATTTGCCGATTGCAATAAGGAAGGGTGTTAGAACATTTACATAGAGGCCAAGGTATCCATTGTCTCACTTCATGTCCTATGATAAACTGTCCAGCAATCATAGAAATTTGCTTACTCATTTAAACACTATCACTATCCCAAAAACTGCTAATGAAGCACTGGATAGCAAAGAGTGGAGAGAAGCTATGAAAGTTGAAACAGATGCACTAGAGAGAAATGAAGCTTGGGAGTTGGTAAAACTTCCTAAAGAAAAGAAACTTGTTGGCTGTAAATGGGTATTCACTTTTAAATATAAGGCAGATGGGACACTAGAAAGGTATAAGGCAAGGTTAATAACTAAGGGGTATACTCAAACAGATGGGATTGACAACCTTGAGACTTTTTCTGCTGTTGCAAAAATGAACTCTATTAGAATATTGTTATCTCTAGCAGCTAACTATGGATGGAGTCTGCAGCAATCTGATGTCAAGAATGCTTTCCTACATGGCAACCTTGAAGAAGAAATTTACATGGAGGTCCCACCTGGGTTTAACTTTGAGAAAGGAAAGGTTTGTAAGCTAAGGAAGGCTCTCTATGGATTGAAACAGTCCCCTAGGGCCAGGTTTGGCAGGTTTGCTACGGTAATGAAGGCAATGAGGTATAAACAAAGTCAAGGAGATCACAATTTGTTCATTAGCCATTCAGCTTCAGGGGGAGTTACTGCACTAATTGTCTATGTGGATGATATAGTTATAACAGGGAATGACCAAGCAGAAGTAGACATCCTAAAAGGGTGTTTGTTAAGAGTGTTTGATATTAAAGAGCTAGGCAGATTGAAATACTTTCTTGGCCTTGAGGTGGCACATTCTAGTCATGGTATTTTCATCTCCCAACAGAAATATGTGCTGGATTTATTATCTGAAACTGGTAAATTGGGATGCAAACTAGTAGAAACTCATATTGAGCAGAATCACAGACTGAGTGAATCTGTTGAAGATGCAACCGTGGACACAGAATCCTATCAAAAACTGGTTGGAAAATTAATCTATTTTTCTCATACCAGGCCAGACATAGCTTGTGCAGTGGGAGTGGTAAGTCAGCTCATGCATAATCCCAAAGAAATAATCTTACAGATGTTTACCGCATTCTGCAGTACTTGAAAGGTACTCCTGGAAAGGGAATTTTATTTAAAAAAAGGGGAGTAAAGGCCTATACAGATGCTGACTATGCTGGATCTGTGGATGACATAAGATCCACCTCCAGATACTACACATTTCTTGGAGGAAACATAACTTGGAGGATCAAAAAACAAAATGTTGTTGCAAGGTGAAGTGCAGAAGCAGAATTCCGGGTTATGGCCTTAGGAATTTGTGAACTCCTATGGCTTAAAATAATTCTAGATGACCTAACGATTGAGTGGAATGGACCTATGAAGCTATACTGTAATAGCAGGTCAGCAATAAACATTGCACATAATCCAATGCAACATGATAGGACCAAGCATGTTGAAGTAGACAGACACTTCATAAAGGAAAAGTTGGATAATGGGACAATTTGTACACCATTTGTATCCACATGAAATCAGCTAGCAGATGTTCTAACAAAAGGATTAAGTAGCTCTACATTTCAATCTATTGTTAGCAAGTTGGGAATGGATAACATCCACTCACCAACTTGAGGGGGAGTGTTAGAATCCCACTGTATATTGTATTTCCTTTTATAGATAGGATTTAAATCCCATAATTAGGAGATTTGATTAGCTGCATATTTTGTATTTATGACCAGGAATCATTGACCCTTAATTATAGGAATTGACAGTAGCTGCATTAGTTTAGGAGTTTCATTTTTTAGATTACCTTGTATTCTATTTAAGAGCACATGCTCTTCTATCAATATCATAAGAAAATTATCCTTTGAGAGTTTTTGTATAATTTCAGTTTTATTGAAGTTTCCATGCAATATCAATATTAGATTATTAGTATGTATAGTTTAGCTGAAAGATTATCAAAATCACTTTCTATAATAAGTGCTTGGTGTCAAGATTTACAATGTTAATCTAATCCTTTTAAGAGATGCCACCAAATATATAAAGTTCAAAACATAATACAATATTTACATTCTTCAGTGAAGGTAAACTACATCAACAAATAAACATTAAGTCTACATAAATATATCAATATGCAAGATAAACAATTTTTTTTTTTTTGATCAGCAAAGATAATAATATATATATATATGTAAAAGAACGTACAAAAAGAGGTACAAAAGTGATCTAACATAACATGACCTATGGCGACGTAATTCATAAGGAATCATGAATTAAGCAGCCAGAAGTCTGGTTAGGTCAAAAGAAATTCCCCAAAACAGGGGAAAGCTATACAATATTTCTCCCCCTTGGTACAAAGATGTTACCCATGTTACTAGACCATACATGGAAAGGTATATTGAATCCCTTTTCTAGTGTTCTAACCCATGTCCAACATGTAAAAATGGCATCATCCATAATCTTGTGACTATTGAAGCTGTCATTGTGAAAGATGATGCTATTCCTATGACGCCATATGGTCCAGTTTAAGGCTATCCACCATGTAATCCACCACTTTGAACAGATCCCGACTAGATAATAGAAAGAATGTTGACAAAAATGTTCCTTAGGAGTTACGGACCATACACCTATAATAGAATTCCAAGCCATAGATTCCCACCACAGAGGCCTAATTTTGACACAGTTATAAAAGAGGTGGCCTGCATCTTCCTCAGCATTTTTGCAAAATGGACATAATGTATCATTCATAACCACATTCCTCCTACTAAGATTTGATTTAGTAGGTAGTCTATCCCCAAGCAGTCTCCATGCAAGTGCTTTAAGAGGAGCTCTTGTATTCCAAAGATCCTTGTGCATCTGACTTTGCTCCAGAGGTGTCTTTTGTGCATATAGAAATGAGTATGCACTTCGTACAGTATATATACCATTAGGTTCAGCCTCCCACAACCAGACATCAGGTTGTTGTGGGTTTATACCCATTTGCCCTACGTCTTCTATGAACTTGACAGCAGC
>PYAF01005477.1:19560-68463 GCA_007407185.1 Glycine tomentella
ATATGCTCCAGCTTGAGGGGGAGTGTCAATGATATGATTTGATTTAATGTAAATAGGGAAACTAGGAATATGGAATATATCTCTCTAGCTGATTTTTAGGGATTTAATTCCTTTTTGTAATTACTCCTTTGATTATAAATAGAGGCTTAGTGTGATCATTCTTGACACACAATATTACAGAAATAATACTCTTACAATATCCCATTGACAAGTGTCCTACAAAGAGAATTTACTGTCTGCAAACGGCACATAACTTCACACTCTGTTAGGAATCTTCTCCAGTTTACTAACTGCAACTAGAGGTAGGACAAATGCACACAAGAACCAACACAGAACAGTACACGCAAATATAAAGGGATCACTGTTATTAATAGTTCTTTCACTCTTTACACAAGGAAGAGCACTCTCTCCCCTTACAACACTGAGACACTTCTCAGGTTCTCTCAATACAATCCTTTCTTCCCAACTCCTTCTCCAGAAAGATGCTATTTATACAAAACTACTAACTAACCTGCCAGCTGTTGACAATTGGTAGAGTCTAACTAACTCCCAACAACCTAATTGTCACTCCTTCTCATCTTATTGTTCCTACTATACACTAGCCACGACTTAGCTACAACAGATGATCCCTCTTGCCTAACAATACCTCCCCCCTGGAAAAGAACCTTGTCCTCAAGGTTGAAAGCAGGGAATTGTTGCAGCATATTTGATCTGTCCTCCCAGGTCGCTCCTTCAGCATGCTGTCCTTTCCACTTGATCAATACTTGTGGAATTTCTGCTCCTGCTGGACCAAACATTCTTGCTCCCAGTACTTGTTCCAGTCATATCCCTTTTTCTTCAGCTTGTAGTTCCTTTGGCAATTCTTCCTCAATCTAATGTTCTCCCACTGCAAGTTTCAATCGGGAAATGTGAAAAACAGGGTGGATTCGAGCAGTGTCAGGTAATTGTAACTGAAATGCCACTGCTCCAATTTGTTTAACTGATAGGGGCCATAGTGTCTGCTGATAGCTTAGGATTTAATCTTATAGGAATTGAAGCTTGTCTATGCGACCTTATCTTGGCGATGATTATTGTCATAATTTGTCATGTGATTTTGAGCTCTGTTTAGATGAAACTTCAACTGATTAAGTGCTTCATCTCTTTCCATAAGATCCTGAGCCACTGCCTCAACCAGGACTTCCCCTGGAATGAACCTTGCCAAAGATGGGGGTGGTCGACCATAAATTATTTGAAATGGGGTACACCTGGCAGCTCCTTGGTAACATGTATTATACCAGTATTCTGCCCATGGGATAAACTCAGCCCAAGATTTGGGTTGTTCGACACAGAAGCATCTCAAATATGTCTCAAAGGTTCGTTTAGTACCTCAGTTTGGCCATCTGACTAAGGATGATAAGCAATACTCATTTTCAAAGTTGTTCCTTGTATTTTAAATAACTCCTGCTAGAAATTACTCAAAAACAATGTATCCCTATCACTAACTATTGAAGAAGGGATCCCATGCAGCCTTATTACTTCCTTAGTATAGATATCCGCCATACTCCTAGCAGTATAGGGATGCTTCAATAGTATGAAATGACCATATTTACTTGGCCTATCCACCACTACAACAATAGCATCATGCCCTTAGATTTAGGTAATCCCACAATAAAGTCTAGGCTAATATCTTCCCACACAGCATTAGGGATTGGCAATGGTTGTAAAAAACCGGCTGGTGAAGAAGTGAGGTACTTTCTTCGGCAAATATAGCCTGCTGCCACCAAGTCTGTAACAGTTTTCAACATTCCTTTCCAATGGAAGGATTGTGCTAGCCTTCTATAAGTTCTGTACACCTCTGAAAATTGCCTTCTGCCAAGGAAGAGTGAAATTCCTTGAAAGCTGCGGGATCCAGCTTGAATTGGTTGGCAGTACCAGCTTGCCTTTAAAGTATAATCTTCCATTCTCTAGGGTGTATTTGCCATGTGAATCCGGCACCTTCAAATCTTCTATTATCTTCCCCCAAACAGGATTTGCCAATACTTCTTGGTCAATCTCAGAGATATCTTGCCAATAAGGTTTGGATAAGGCCTGTATTTCTTTATCATTTTCCTTCCTAGACAAAGCATCAGCTATTTGATTCATTGCACCGGCCTTGTAGATGATTTCGAATTCATATCCCAACAATTTAGCAAGCCAATTCTGTTGACTCTGAGTTGTAATCCTCTGATCCAACAAGTATTTGAGACTTTTTTGATCAGTATACACCAGAATTTTTTTTCCCACCAGGTAAGGCCACCAATGCTGGATGGCTAAGACCAAAGCCATCAATTCTTTTTCATACACCGACTTATTCAAGGATGCCTCTGATAAAGGTTTGCTGAAATAAGCAATGACCCTCTTCTGCTGAAACAAAACAGCTCCTATCCCCTTGCCTGAAGCATCACACTCAATGGCAAAAGGTTGAGAAAAGTCTGGCATTGCTAGCACCGAAGCTGTAGTTAACATCGCGGACTCTTCCTTAGACTCGCTCGCTTTGTCCTCCAACACTGATGAAAGCTCGGGTTCCGTCGCGGACTCCTCATCCTCCAACCCACTGTTCTGCTCCTTAGATGCATTATTGGCTTCATTATACGCGATGCCTTTTTGTTCCATGAGAATCTTCATCATCTTGCGCAAATCTTAATGTCGTCGCACTATTTCAACACCTTCGCAAGCACCTCAGTTTGTTTCTTGGATGATTTCTGCAACTCAGTGGTCGTCCGCCTTCAATTAACTGGTTGTTGTTTTCAATGCTGCAACCGAAGATTCCAGTGCAGTTGATCGAGCCTCGTCACGATCCATGATTCTTTCTTCGAAAAATTGGACCAATTGTTAGAAATCTTCTCCACTTTACTAACTGCAACTAGAGGTAGAACAGATGCACACAAGAACCAACACAGAACAGTACACGCAGAAATAAAGGGATCACTGTTATTGTAGTTCTTTCACTCTTTACACAAGGAAGAACACTCTTTTCCCTTACAACACTGAAACACTTCTCAGGTTCTCTCAATACAATCCTTTCTTCCCCTCTCCTCCAGAACGATGCTATTTATACAAAACTATTAACTAACCTGCCAGCTGTTGAGTGTTGACAGCTGGCAGAGTCTAACTAACTCCCAACAACCTAGCTGACAGATGGCAGAGGCTAACTAACTCTCAACAACCTAACTGTCACTCCTCATCTTATTGTTCCTACTGTACACTAGCCACGACTTAGCTATAGTAGATGATTCCTCTTGCCTAACACACTCCTAATTACACAACCTACTATCACATATGTACTTTTAATGCATAACTACCAGAAGTCATTTTGTATACATAACCTGACATCTTGCAGTTTATAATACAAAACTACCAGCAGTTATCTTTTGCACATTACTGTCATCCTAGAGTTTGGAATACAGAACTGTCGTTTTGTAATCCATCATCACTCCCTCTGCTTTTTCCTTTAATTTTCTATGTAACTTTCTGGTTTTATGTGTTTTTAAATATTTGGTGTACCTGTGGTCTATCCTCATTTATTTCTTTCAATTGCAGGACAACTGGTTACTGTTAACAGCAGATTATTCTCAGATAGAATTGAGATTGATGGCACACTTCTCTAAAGACTCTTCACTTGTTGAACTTCTCAGTAAGCCTGATGGTGATGTCTTTACAATGATAGCAGCAAGATGGACTGGGTGTCCTGAGGTTTCTGTGTGTTCTCAGGAGAGAGAGCAGACCAAAAGGATGGTGTATGGCATTCTTTATGGTATGGGGGCCAATAGCCTTGCAGAACAATTGGATTGCACTTCTGATGAAGCTGTTGAAAAGATTGCTAACTTCAAAAGCTCTTTTCCTGGTGTTGCTTCCTGGCTTCTTGAAGCTGTTGCGTCTTGTCGCAGTAAAGGGTAAGGAGACCTTGTTCCACTTTTGCGTATCCCAACTCAAATATCCCTTTTGCAGTGATACAATAACTAAGATACTCTTGTTCTGCAACTGTTTTTGTCTTTCCTTTTACAAATTGATATTTTTTTGTAGGATTTAAGATATTATTGTCTTATTACAAATTGATATTTTTCTTAATATTTAAAATATGTAATCTCTTAATTTGCACAAGTTGATTGTTGTTTGTGATCTCTACATCAAACCATATTGGAAACTGCTTATCAATGATAAAAGGTGATTTACTATAGCACTGTGTTTATACATTCTAGTGAAACTTGTGTTACTTTTTGGAATTGTGGATTCATTTCTATATGCATGATCCAGATATGTGGAGACTCTTAAGGGAAGAAAACGGTTTTTGTCAAAAATAAAATATGGCAGCAGTACAGAAAAATCAAAAGCTCAGAGGCAAGCTGTAAATTCCATTTGTCAGGTGTAGTATAATTTTCTCTCTCTTCCTGGTTGAGGATGATTATTTCAGAACATGTCAGTATTTTGTGTTGTTTCATCTCCCTCTACCCCTCCCAGGGATCTGCGGCAGACATAATTAAGATTGCAATGTTAAGAATTTACTCTGCAATTGTCACTGGATTTGATAGTCCGGATTCAAGTTCTTCACTAGCAACCAAGTTTCACATGCTTAAAGATCGTTGCCGGATTCTGTTACAGGTAAATTTTAGAGGATTTGTATCCTCTTAATCTTGTTTGTTTAATTGTTTCACTACTTATATAGTTATATTGATTGTTAATAGGTACACGATGAATTAGTGTTGGAAGTTGATCCTTATGTGATAAAAGAAGCAGCCCTACTATTACAGACAAGTATGGAGAATGCGGTCTCACTTCTTGGTTCGTATTCCATTAAATATATTCCTTTGGGACTTTTTTTTGTTCTTTTTATTTTTTTTTTTTTGGGGGGGGGTTGAAAATGGAGGTTGGTAAAATGAATTGAAGTTTTGCTTGTATGGTGAAAAAAATTCAATATTTACATTTATGCTTCTGCAGTTCCTTTGCATGTCAAACTTAAGGTTGGAAGAACATGGGGATCTTTGGAGCCATATGCATCCAATAAATTCAATGATGCCACTTTTGTGGCTGAATCCTGAAGCACAAAGGTTCTTTTTGTGACCCAAGGATAAAGTATTTGATGATGTTGAGGATGCATTCTCCATAATTGATTCGAAGGTTTGGTATGGTGGGGAATTATCCGAATGCCCGGGAAGAATTATGATGAAGAGGCTTACGGTGTATAGTATCTGGAGTCCTCGCTGAGTAATAGACAAAAGGGTAATGTTTTGTGTACACCCATATGCTGAAAAAGAAATAGAAGATAGCGAAGTGATAGATGTCACAAGTAATGTGACATGAGAAGAAAACGATCCAGGTAGGGTGTCAAATGAGTGTTTGTAATATTGATGTGTCCATGTCATTCAAAATAAAATGAGTTTCAGTGCCTAGCCACTGATAGCACTGCTATTTTTCATTAAACCCTTTTTTATGATAAGAATACAATTTTTTTTAGGGATCTGTATATACTCAAGTATCTGGTTGTAGGGTTGAGTTGGAAAGAAAAATGAACATGATCTTCTCTCCCCATTGTATCATTCAAAGCTATTGTAAAGCGAATCCTTTTTACATTTGTTTAGTGATTTATTGAATTCCCATATCAAATTTCACTTCCTTTCTAGATGATAGAATACCAAAACAAATGCACATTCCATCACATGCTTTGTCTATTTCTCATAAAAATAGGTAAATTTGGTGAAATAAACATTGATGTGCAAATAACAACACCCACCCCCGAAAACCATGGACACAGAATTTCATGTGAATGAAAAAGCTTCATATATATCACATATTAGCACATGTAATACATTACTAGTACATATATTGAGATAACAGGGGTAAACCTGCAAAAGCAAACATGCTGACAACGTAGGATAACATAATGCCAATACTACAATTTAGTTTTATAGCTCATTTCATGCTATTAAAACTGCCAAATTATTCACCAACATCACAAATGGGACTCGTGTGTGTTTCTACTTGGGAACAAAGACAACATGATCCTGAGGGAGGAAGTGGCAGACAGGAACAGATCCTGGCTGAACCTTAAGCACTTGAAACGCCAAATGCTTGGGATTCCACTTTGATGTGTCAGTGTGGCACACTGCAACTGCTTTGACCCTGCTTCCATCAGCACCCTCCAATGGGACAGAATAGGCTTTTGTGGTTTCTGATTTGTGGCAATAAAACACTGCATAAGGGTAATTCTCCTTGTGACACACAACACTAGCTTTGTCCTCACCCAACCTCTTAACCCCTGGTGCCATTGTATACTGTTGTAACTCACTATCTTCTTTTGTCACTTCTGTGGAAACACTATCAACATTGTTGCTCCCGAGCTTGGTAGTGGCGAAATCAACCATGGACTCAAGTGAAGTCACGCAACACTTTTCCTCTCCCTTAATGCTAGGCCCTTCACACTCATTAATAGTGTTCTTCACAGTTTTAGCCTCATCTGACCCTTCCTTGATTGAAAACTTGTTTAATACATCATTCACCTGTTAAAAAATTGTGTGAATCAATATCAATCAATTATCTTTTTTTAATCATCAATTGACAGTTAAAAATATAATAACTATTTAAACTAGATTACGGATATTTGGGTGGAATTATGATAAAATTGATCATGTGATGGATTGAGTCCATCATTAGTAGATAGTCCATTGAGAGGTCCCTACCAATGAGGAATTAACAGTTTTTCCCACCAAACCACTCATGGAGATGAGTGCGAATTTAGGTTAGTGTTCGATAGCCTTTTACACATTATTGCTATACTAACATGCTATAATCTGGTATCTATGTACATTGTTCTATTACTTTTTTCCTTCATCATCACCTTGTTTGATGAAAAGGGTATGGAATCAGAAACTGATCGAGGCAAGAACGTGGCATCAACATTTGAGGTATAGTAGCGAGTGAAGTGAAGGTTCAATTTTGTTCCGTGGTGCAAGTCCTTTTCCAAGAAGAAGAGTGCCACGTTGGGGTCATCGTGCAACTGGGTCTCGCTGGCTGCGTAAATGTAATCAAATGGAGAATGTGGGCCCCCTCCAACGTGCACTGGCTTACCCTTTGGTCCTGTGTTCACATTCACTCCACCGTCTCCACCACCCACATTAACATCAGTGCCACCTCCTGGTCCTTGGTTTCCCTTTTCTACACCAACATTTACTCCACCTTTCCCTACATCCACAGAGGTGTCTTTCTCTTCCTTCCAATCTGCATAGTTTTTCAGGTTTCACTTAAAAAAGAGTAATCATCGAAATGAGTAATGATATTTGAACACCTTCGTTATATACACTTAACTATTAGATATATAGTTAGTTGGACACCGTTTTCATTATTAATACATTCTATTGTCTGTTTAATATGAACATTTGTGAAATATAAGAAGAGATTTTTTTAAAAAAAAATAAACCATCAGGCCATAGCCCTATTGCTTGTTTTATTTTAATATTTGACGCTTTATGCTTTACTGTATCGTAATTACGTACAACGGACTATCTCTTTGGAACACAATTTTTTTTTTTTGACAGCTCTTTGGAACACACTTACTTCTTCCGAGTAATAAAATTAATGTGGGTCTTTTTAGTTTGAGAATATGATCCACCGAAAATGAGACCCACATATTTCATAAAATTCACATGGATTTCATCTGATCATAAAAGAAAGTGCAACTCAGTGATAATGTAGTGTTATTAGTATTTCTCTAAATGGTGTATTAAAAAAGGTGTATGGCTAATATTTCATTTTTATCTTAACACAACAGGACTAGACTAATATTTCTCTTTTATCTTAACACAACAGGACTAGCCTGTAGCCCTCCTACTAGGTACGTGTTCCTGTCGTATTCACAACATACCCTGTCTAGTGTCTGAACATATAAAACAGAGATATTGAGGTGCATAAACTAAAAAAAAAAAGTGAATGAACTAAAATACTTGTGAAATGTTCTTAATTATTTAATGATCTTTTGTGCTAAATTATTGATAGAGTAGAACTTCAAATTAAGCAATCGAAAGTAATATTCTATGCATATGTAAAGCCTACAAGAAGTGCCAATAATCTGACCAGGGTGTAGCAAATCAGTGATGGCTTTCGGCATTGGTGTGGTAGGAAGCTTGGACTTCCAGTAAAATGCAGGAGGTAATGCAGCATCAGCATTAGTTGCCACAACAAGCTGCATTTCGTAACACAACCTCTTCAGTTTCTCTTATCACAAACATTTTTTTTGTTGCCATATCACACAATCATTTTCACATGCAAATAGAGACTTAGAAGTATACAAAGAAAATAAATAATGGACAAACTACTTATTTGGTCCCTATAGATGTGCTTATTTTAGTTTTAGTTTTTACCTTTTATAAGGGAAAAAGGTGTAGCTCTTACATGAGAAAATTATAAATCTTACACGTATAAAAGTTAAGTTTTGATCCCTATTGTTAACACTAGATAAAACATTTTAATGATATAAAATAGCTACAAAAAATTTCTAGTAGTGATAAATTGTTACAAAAAATTGCGTAGGGATTAAAACTTACAATTTTATTGTGTGTATAGTAGGAACTAAAATTTAAAATAGACATAACTATAGAGATTAAATAAATAGTTTATCTATAGATAAATTGAACCACTACTATTTAAAGAAAAATGAATGCGTGTGAAGAGTAGGGGCTCACAATGAGAAAAGTAATGATGGGAAGAATGTGAAACTCCATAGTAGGTATTTGGAGAATCGATCAATTGAGGTTGAGAAACAAAGTGGCTTGTAGCCTTTATATATATAGTGAATGGTTTCTTAAGTGGCTTGCTTGAATAGTGATTGAACACCAATTATCAACCAGATTTATTGTGAACTTAAATTCAATTAAACTACCCGTGGTTCAACGAATTTTAGTTGCTTTTATGTGGGCAAGGGACGGATGGGTAGAAAAAAAGAGAGGGGAACGAGAATTGATTAAATTCAAGTAAATACAAAGAGAGTTTGGTTGAATATATGGCTTTGGGAAGAAGATAAAAAGGAGTTCCGTAACATGTATTTCGTGATCCCCAATTTAGCTTCTCACAGTTCTACTTAATTTATTACAAGAGACGCTACAGATTTTTACTACGAAGAAGGTTGAGATGCATGTTGTGTGATTTTGTGAGGCGAATAGATTATTTATGCATCAAATTGTGCACTCTTAAACTAAGATAATTTTAGCTCTATTCAATTAACACTATCAAATCCTTTTGAGTACATGGGTTGGGTTACTCTTGCACCCGTTTTACTTAATGATATTAGTATTTTTCTGGAAAAAATATCAAATCTTTTTAGAGATTAATTGGGCAACGTTAATTATTAGGTGTTATAACTGTGAGACTACATTTGAATTTTGAGGAGAAATCTTTTTAAAACTAATAAAAGTAAGCAAAAATTAGGAGCACTATAAAAGATATAAATACTTTTTTCTTTCAGCAAGGTTTGAACCTTATTCACCAAGAAAAAAAATACATGTAACTTATCACTATACTAAATCATTTAATAACAGAACTTATAAAATACTAATGATATTTTTTTTTTCTTTCCAAAAGTCTAAAACAGGAACTTGAACCGCCATATATACATAGGCCAACCCTGTTAACACAGCGGAACCAGAATAAATTAGCGGACGAAAATCCATCACATAATAACTAAAATAACAACAACAAATTACTTAGCACTTGTTTAGATGAACAATGATAAATTTGATTTTATAAAATTAATTTTAATTAAAATTGATTTTACAAAATTAATTTTGATTAAAATTGATTTTGAAGTAACATGATTTAAGTATGGATGATTTCATTATTGTATCAATAACTCAGAAGTAAATTTTAATAAAATCTTATGATTCAATATAAAAGCTAGTGATAGTTATTTCAATTTACAATCAATTTTGGATCTAAAATTAATTTTAAAATCTTTTACAACATAAAATCAAATATATAAAAATTGATCTAAAATCAATTCTAGACGCAAAATAATTTTTTCAGCGTGAAACCAAAACAGATTTCTACTATTAACCATTTAAAATTTAGACTAATAAAAAATAAAAGATCATATACCCAATGAAAAGAAATATCATATGTAATCAACTTTAAAGAATTTAAAAGTAGTTTTAGAACATAAATCTGAGCTAAGAAGTTTAACTTTAGATTTTTTTTCAAACATAAAAATAGTGTCGAAAAATAATCTAAAACAAATTAAAATAAAATAACAATTATAAAAGTCTAAAGACAATAATTTAAATATAAGAATAAAAATATTTAAGAATAAAAATTTAAAATCTAAATAATATAATATTATTCTATTATATAATATTTATTAGCCAAATATCTAATAGACAAAGTATACGTAATATAATTGCTAAATGATGAACAAATAAGAGTTTCTCTTAATATATAGACAGACAAACACTTTTTTTTTTTTTAACTGAGATATATAACTAATTATTAAGACTTAGGAGTTATGTAAGAATAAATAAATAAGGGAGAGGGGGCGAAACTTTTTCCAATCCAGCTAGTAAGCAATTTTCAGATTCACAGGGGGTGCCTGCGCCTGTACATACGCGTGTTCACGGGGACATGTCATTTGCAAGCTCAGATTGACTAAAACTAATTTGGATTGAATTATTTATATATTTGGGTCAAAATCGAATTAAATCAATTAAAATCTTTTATGCGTAAGTTGGATCACGAGTTTAGATCTATAGATCCGGTCAAAATCAAATTAAATCGATCAAAACTGATCAAAAATTTTAGAGTTGTTTGATTTGATTTAAATAATGTTAATATTGGACTCTAAGTATTGAACGACAAAAATGTTTATAATATTAACGGATCATATTTTATTCATTTGTTTCAGCAAATTTGGTTGTAACAAATTTGATTTCACCAAAGTTTATTGCAAGATATTAGTTTGTAGGAAATAATTGTAATTCAGACTATTATAGTAAATCTCGTTAAAAATATTTTTCTTTAATTTGTATTAGTCTATTTTAGAATATTATGTTAATGGTATTAAATGAATCAATTTTACTACTTTCAGACATTTAATAATATTGTGTTAATGTAAATAGTCATTTTCATATCTTAATGTGTAGAACACTGACAAATTCGTCATCGAAAGATGAAAATTCAAATTTTAATCCCCGAAAGTGAAAAAATGCAATAAATTCATTAATCCATTATCGTTAATGAAAGAGTCTATACGACACAGAGAGACAAAAATGTCACAAAAATGATTACCAACATGACTGCTGAATAGATTAGACCAAAATGTTAATAAGTTTCCATTGAACCAAAATGTTAATAAGTTTCCATTAGACAAAATATCCTGTGTCAATGATTTGAGAAGACAAACAAATAGTTGTATTGAATAAAGTAAATGGACATACTAAAATTTGAATTTCCATATCTCGGAACAAATTTGTCAGCGCTTTACGCATTCAGGGATGAAAATGACTATTTACCCTAAATTGTATTTTACCATTAAATGAAACAAAATTTATGGATTAAAGCTACATACAAATACTTTAGATCTTCCTATTATGAATGGCATTCTCAACCTTATGCCTTCTGCAGGTTGCATAACTCACAACTAGTAGTGTAGGATTGGAATATATTGTACTGTAGTTGTTAATTATGCCTTATGGTAATTGTTCTATTTGCACTGGTGGTACTATAGCTTGTAAACTTTGCTGGTGCATGGTTGTATTCTGCTGTTAGATCACTTCTTATGAACTCTAACATGTTGATAAAATTTACTTTGTTGGCGGCTAAAAAAGAACTAATCATTATCGAATTGGGGTATTATTTAAATTAAAATTCAGACCATGAGTAAAATTCAAAATTGAAACATAATTAAAATTACTCAAAGATTTCTCATAACGCAACCAATAACTATTAAAAAAAGAAAAGAAAAAGAACATAAACAAGACATGAAAAAATGCAGAAAAATAAATAAATACAAACCTGGAGTCTTGACGAGAAAGAGAAAAATTACATAGATGAGTGTGTAACATTGACAATGGAGATTGGACCTTTAAATAAAAATATCCCTAATCGAAGATAATTTATATTCGAAAAAGGGATAATATAATCTTTTTTTATATTATTAAAGCATTACCACTAGGTCAGAAAGTAATTAGGCCATCTCCAATGCAGTATCTTAGGAGAGTTTCTTAGCTGATCTGACATCCTGTTTTTACTTTTTCTCTCTCCTGGAGTGCTTAAATTTAAGTTGTGTTTCTTATATAAGAAACTGTATCTTAAAAGAGGACCCACCAAAACTCAATAAGAAACCCATATAAGCTCCTAGCATTGGAGGTGCCCTTAGATTCCCGACCTATCATTTCCGAAAAACAAAAAAATTATCATGTACCAAATTCTCCCAAAGTAAATATTAGAAGAAGAATGCTAATAAGGCTCTCTATCTAGTATTTCGTTTTGAATACTCTTTATAAATAGCTGGTTTTTTTATATTTAAAATAATCAATTTTGAGAGGTCACATTCCTTATGTAATGACTCTTTCTCCTAATTAATTTAGAAATTTTCATCCACCAAACTTAGTTATTTCCTTTAAATTTCAGTTAACAATAAACAAAGTTAAAAAAAGAGTATAAAAAAGAACATAAAATTTGCATTTCTCGTATTATCATCAGATATTCCATATGATCCAATGTCCTCTTCCTATTTTTATTTTCTCTCCCCTTTTTCTATTCCAATATTCTGAAGGATGTAAAAGACGTGGTATAATGGTATAGGAAATGAATGGTGGACTAATACATAAACCTAAATTGATGGAATTAAATCGCGATATATTTTCAATCTACAATATTTTCTAAATTAATAATTAACAGGCAGCATGGTTGGAACTACGTGTTCAAGTAGAGTTAGGGGTGTTTGTGGGTCAATTCGGATCTGTTTTGGCAAAATATAAGACCAAACTCAATCAAATTTAATCAATTTGGTACGCTTTGTTTTCAGAAATTTTCTTTTTGAAACTCAACCCAATCCAATCTGTTCATGAACGGTTTGGTTCGGTTTGGGCCAACAGGTTACCCATTTAAATTTGATTTTTTTTTGCCTTAGAACTACTATTTTATATCATGATTCATCCAAATATCTAATATAATTAACACAATAGGATAAATAGTCATTTTTGTCCCTGTATATGTATAGAGACCTGACAAATTCGTCCCCGAAAGATGAAAATTCAAATTTTAGTCCTCAAAAGTTCAAAAAGTGCGACAAATTTATTCATCCGTTAACTTCCGCCGTTACCGTTAATGAAAAAGCCTATGTGGCACAGAGGGACGAAAATGTCACAAAAATGATAGTCAACATTGCTTCAGAATAGATTGGATTCAAATGTCAGTAAATTTTCGTTTGACCAAAATGTCAGTAAGTTTGCATTGAAAAATTTATCAGATCCTAAATTTTGTTTCATTTAAGGGTAAAATACAATTTAGGGTAAATAGTCATTTTCGTCCTTGAATGTGTAAAGCGTTGACAAATTTGTTCTGAGAGATGGAAATTCAAATTTTAGTATATCCATTTACTTTATTTAATACAACTATTTAATACTTTATTTAATACAACTATACACCAGCAAAGTTTACAAGCTATAGTACCACCAGTGCAAGTAGAACACTTACCATAAGGCATAATTAACAACTACAATACAATATATTCCAATCCTACACTACTAGTTGTGAGTTATGCAACCTGCAGAAGGCATAAGGTTGAGAATGCCATTCATAATAGGAAGATCGAAAGTATTTGTATTTAGCTTTAATCCATCCATACGATTTAGACTTAATTTCTTCAATGACATACTCTGCACAAGGCTGCTGGTTCCGTAAAATGACAACATTTCGGTGATTCCAAATGGACCAAACTACTGCAACCTAAATGAGCATAAGTACACCTCACCTCGAGACTTTACACCTTTAACCAAGTCATAATGACTCCAAAAATTGCCACAACAACATGTAGGCAGAACTGATTGAAATCCAAGCAACTATAACATAGTTGCCAAATATGATAAGAGAAGTCACAGCTAAAAATAAGGTGATTTGCACTTTCCAGCAGCAGTCCACACAACAAGCATGTAAAGTCAGTATTATGAGTGATGATATTTCTCTTCAATAACTGGTCATATATCTGGATTCTATTAAGAGCCAATCTCCATGTAAAAAAATAGCTTTAGAGGGAGCTTTCAATTTCCACAATAATGAAAATAAGTTATCCACTACCCTAGAAGATGCATGCATTATGCAATAAGGAACAAACATCTTTATCAGTGAATAGTCCCTCATTATTGCTCTTCCACAACCATGTGTCCTCTTCAAATTGTTTAAGAGGAATTTGATTAATTGTTGAATATATTTAATATATATATTAAATATTAATATGTTTACATACAAGCCCAATAAATTATTGTATAGTTATATGAACCCATATGGATTGGAAGTCAATAACGTGTTATATTTTTAAGATTTTTCTTAAGCTGGAAATAACACTTTAAGCATTGCACATCTGATATCTTTTGATATAATACTTCAAACACTCAACACTAAATCCTTTTCTCTCTCAGGAACCCCTTACTCCAACATTAATGTCAGTAAATAATTGTTCTACAGTTTCCTCCTCACGAGGCAAAACAGATCTCCTCCAATCAATTTTCCAAACCCAATTCGATTGTTGTCATTCTCCCAGCTGCATTACTAACCACTTTTTATTAACTGCAAAGGAAAATAAAATCATGGATACCGCCTAGATAAACAACTGTTTCCTGTCCAATCATCCAACCAGAACCTAAATTGATCACCTCTCCCTACTTTACAACCCAAATTATCTATGAACCAAGAGGACCTAGATTGCTCACCAATGAAGGAAATAATGTCTTTTCACCATTGAGAGATTCTATTATTACTTGTCTTCCAGGGGAGTTAGCTTCCTTTACATTTTCTAGATTATTATCGTCCAAGCGTCCTCTTTGCGAGCATTAATGCCCACCAGTACACTAAGATAAGTGAAGGGGATGGTGAGAATCCCGCAATTCAGTGCACACCTTTGAAAATCTGGTCAAAGAGTATCTTTGCACATTAATAGCTCCAAGTGAACTTTTATGAAAGTTCACCCTAAGACCTGCAACAATTTCAAACCATCTTATAATACATTTTAAGGTTACAATGTTCTTAAAGTATAGCTCCACGATAACGAGTAGTTTATACTAGTCGTTAATAGTTATTACGATTTGTTTATATGCGGTTCGTCACCAATAATTATATCGAGGATATTTCAATTCTATGCCACCAGTTATTGATGTATCCCTTATGTGGTTAGTCGGTAATATGTATCAATTTCAATTTCAATCGAAACCTACAAGGATATGTGTTGTCAGCGCATCAATGTCACACTTTTAAATGAAGGACCGGAGGAGTCCTTCATACCATCATATATATGCATGATGACACGAGACCACTATTTCCTTTCATTTGGTTATGCAATTAAATCCAACTTAATGCATTAATTTCCTTAACACGTCCGAGGGGCGTTTAAAGCTTTAAAGAGCGTGTTACTTTTTTTTTTAATTATGTTATTAGTATAGAGTATTAGTCACTTTTAGTTGAGTTTTTTTTCTTCTCTTAATCATTTTTTTTCATTCACAAAATTCAAATTTGATATCTTACTTAAGATAATCAAATTTATTATCACTCAAATCAATAATTTACTAATAAAAAGGGTATCACTAGGAATAGGTATTGGTGCTTGAATTGTACTCTCTCCGTTTCTTTTTATATGTGTCAGGTTTTGAATTTTTTTTGTTTCTACAAAGTTCAAGATCCCATAAATCCACTCTTTTAACAACTGTATTCTTACTTGTTTTCTAATATTTAATTATCTTAGACATGTATTTATTGTAGAATGAAAAAGGGATAAAAAAGAAAATCCCCGACTATTTTATTAAAATCAACAAAATTTATTGTCCCTCTTGATTTTTACATAACAATCTTAAATAACATATTAAAAAAGAATGAAGGTAGTAATTTTTAGAGAAAGACATTATTCACATGTTGTTACTTGTTACGTGTTGTTTTATGCCCGAGGGGTTATAAGGGTAGGTTGGTCCATTAAATTGTTTCGTATCCTGGGCTAGTTTTTCCTTTACTTGTAAAATTTAGTAAAAGAAATACTTAATGAAAGTATTTTAATAAAGGGTATATTTGTAAAAATAGTTACATACCTAGAAAAATTCTAATAACAAAATGTGAGAATCTTTAATTCCCAACATATTATGACTAGCCAAACGTATTTAATCATTTTCAAAAGTCATGATTCCCAGTAATCATCTTTTTGGATATGAAAAATTTTATCTCCTACTAAATGTCCCCTACATGAAATGCTAGGGAACACCTTTTAGAATACAATCCCTTTTATTGGTTGAATTTGTTTGAAAATGAAATTTTTGTGGGTCTCACACATATTTAATGATTCTCTATTTTAATTTTATAGTTTTTAATAAATTTTGAGCTAAATTACAATTTTAGTCTCATACTTTAAGAAATTCACGATTTTAGTCTCCTGATTTTTAGTTATAACATTTGATCCCTGTGTTTTCAAACTTTACAATTTTGGTCCCTCTATTAATTTGGCTATAGGTTGACCATTAGGTTGTTAACATTGACCAATTAATTTGTGAGATGACAGACACACTTATATGTCAGTTCTTAATCACTCTTTTAACAATTATACCCTTACTTGCTTTCTAATATTTAATTATTTTACACATGTGTTTCTTATGGAGTGAAAAAAGGGTAAAACAAAATTCGACAACTATTTTATTAACAAAAAAATTATTTTTTTTCTTAATTTTTACCTAACAACCTTAAATAACACAAAAAAAAGGAATGAAGACAGTAAATTTTAGACAACAACACCATTCACATGTTGTTTTATGCTTCAGGGGCTATAAGAGTAGGTTGGTTGACATGAACCCAACCCTCCACCTTGGCTCCTTCTATAGACACTAACGCATACACATCATAGGGCTTTTCTTTTTACCATTATAGTTTTTCTTAAAAATTATTTACTTAAATAAGTGGGTCAAATTTTTTTTACCAATATGGGTGATTCTTACCACGTTGAATGTGGGTGGCACCAGTCAAGGTTGCTCCACCTACAGGTGCCACCTTGATCTGTGCCATCTTTTTAGGTGGACTGTTAGAACAGATGACACCAATCTATTCCACTCCATCAAGGAGGCGCGACCCTGTGGCTTGTTTCCAGTGGAAGTTCTCTTTTAGTGTGATTTGCATCGTGTAATGCTACCATTGGATAGACCGACGTGAATACTAATTGAGTCACCATCATTTCATGCAAAATTACTGCATTTAAGGGGAGAAAATTCAATTACAAAACACCTTCGTGATATCTTTTTTTTATACCAGAAATCAGATTTTTTTTTAACGTTTTTAGGCTCGTTTTTCACTTATTTATAGTGCGATTACGCCACGTAAATTGTAACTCCCTAACGAATCACACTTGAAAGAGAAGGATCCAGAGGCTATACAAGTATAGGACTGTACAGTTGAGAATGACTTAGAGGAATTAATTGGTACTACATATACCAACAAGATGCATATACTTTTTAGTAGCCTATCACTTAAGAACTCCACAGTTAAACATGTTTGGCTTGTAGTAGTTATGGATGGGTGACCTTCTGGAAATTTTCTGGAAAAGCATGTGAATGAGGACAAAATACGTTGAAAAGTTTTGTGTTGGTTTATGGGGACAATCATTGATCCTAAAAGCAGATAAATCAGATTGTTGAGGTCTCAGAAAGGGCTACCTACAGAGGATTTTGACTAGTGGAGGGTTCTGATCAACGAGGAGTGTTGAGTTAAGTGTCAACACGTGAAGTTTCGTAGTGTGAGAGTCGTTGAGAAGTCGACGATCAGGTCGTTACATGAATGCTACCATTGGATAGATTGACATGAATACTAATGGAGTCGTCATCATTTCATTCAAAATTAATGTATTTAAGGGGAGAAAATTTAGCTACTAAACACCATTGTGATATCCTTTTTTTTATATATATATACTAGAAATATTTTTTTTAAGTTGTTGAGGCTCGTTTCTCACTTGAAACAAGCCACAAAGTGGTGCCTTCTTGATGGAGTGGACCAAAGTGGCACCACCCGTTCTGATAGTCCACTTTAAAAGGTGACACATATATATATGGGTGGCACTTTATGGGTGGAGGAACATTGACAAATGCCACCCACATCCAACATGACAAGAATCACCCATATTGGTAAGTAGTTTTTTTATGCACCTATTTTAGGTAAATAATTTTTAAAAATAATTTATAATGGTAAAAAGACCCACATCGATGTTTCCTTTGCACCATAAGCATTTCACACTTCATATTCGCACTAAAACCTATGGTAGAATCAATCCATTCCCTTGCAAAGTCTTTCCTTCACATGTCACAGTTTCACCATGGATGCGGCATCGCAGCTCGTGTACTAGGATCCTTCCATGCAACTCCGCCAACACTCTAGTCAGGTCTCCGTCGTCTCCAATGAGCCGAAACTTGTGTTGTTGTAACCTGCCATCAATGGAGCAAATTCGAGGTCGCCTCCAAACAAAGTTGTCAAGAAGCAGGGGTTTTGGTTGAGAAAGGTTTCGACTTTGACCTTGATGCGCATGCATTCGTGGCATTTTTCGAGGTAGCCAGCACAGAGGGATGACTTGGCTTGGTTCGTGGAGGATGTTAGCACATTAGTTATAATGCTTGTAGACTATTGTACTCTATGCAGGCTCATCCCTAAACTATGTTCAAAGGTGCACTTGCATTGGGCCCATAAATTTTGAGGTCCCAAATTTTAATTTTGCTGTAATATTTTTTTAAAAAAAATTAATATGGCATACCAATTTTAAAAAAAAGTTCATGCACCACTTACCCTTTCGGCTTCTCCACTTCTCAATATAGAGCATCCAACGGTAGTTCCCAAATTCCAAACTCAAATTTAATTGTTACAAGCAATTGAACATTCAATTTCCACCAAACTATTGAATAGCCTACAACAATTTCTAGCTTTGTGGAAACGGTAATATTTTATTTCTGATAAAAGCTATGGAAAGCAAGGAACTACAAAAGGGAGAAACTATAAAAAAAGGGAGAGTAATACACTAATTATTAAAATATAAGGCACCTTTATTTATTATTTGCTTTAGGCCCATAAAATGTCAGGATCGGCCCTGACTCTATGATTTGGTCAAGTGCTGGGTCCTTGCGTCACATTACTTTGAGGCTCGATGTAATGTCACTAATTATAATCAATATAATTTGGGTGATATTTGCATAATTAAGAGGATTAACGAAAGGAAGAACATTTTGGTCTTTGTCAGAGGTAAGAGTGTGAGTAAGTAATTTGTTGGATGCACCCCTGCCTATGTTAAAAGTTGAGAGTATTCACGTTCCTTCATTTTTCTCTTCTTCTTCCTTCTCTCATTTTCTCCTTCACACCCAAGCTGCATTTCGCGCCACTTCTACTTGTTCGGTGGCTGAAAACTCTAATTAAGCAAGAGAGAAAGCTTTTCTCCTTGTGCTTTTGTGTTGTTGAGTTCGGTTGTGAGCGATTTAAGGAAAAGAGTGGAGCTAGGAGATTCCCAATTAGTTTGGAGCAGCTGGGCCGAAATTGGAAGCTATAGAGAGCTGGTCCACCTTCCAGTTTTGATCAATTGAACTCTAAGGTTGATAATCTCCTCGTATTTCTCCTTGATTCTTAAGGTTAGGGTTAGGGTTTGGAGTGAGATTGATAAATGTTGAGTATAGGGAAGGTGAGACAGTTTTAAAGTATGATTTGAAGTGTGTAGAAGTTGATTTAAGGTTGAAATGGTGTTCCATGCATGAAACATACATGCATGTTCATGACAGCAAAGAACATCAATCTGGTCAGCCCTGATGTTTTGTGCATAACAGAAGCTATCGGTATCCAAATGGTCTAAAAATTATGCCATTTGAAAGCTAAGAGATTTAAGTAGGTTCTGGAATTTTCGTGCTATTTTTGGAGATTCCTAGAATTTATTGTGCAGAGTTATAACAGGCTATTATACTCTGTTTTTAGCAGATTTTACTAGTGCAGAGGGCAATCTTGCAGAAATTTTATCTCAGTTTAGGATGATCTAAATTGAGTGCTTTTAGTGGAAATAGAAAGATGTGTATGTGTACTTTATACCTGTAAAATATCAGGTCATTTGGATGAGTATCCTGGTGTTGGAGGGCATTTGAAAATGGCTAGTTTGACTAATATGTTGCTGTCAGCACTGAAATAGTTCGTGACAGTTCTGGTATTTTAATTATTACAGAGGTTATGGTTTATGAAATTGAATGGAACTAGTTTTGTTTGAAACATAGGAGATAAATATAGATGCCTCTAAATGCCCTTGATTTTAGGAGCTTCCTACAGGGATTTATGATTTTTCTAAGTGGGTACAAAATCTGCATAAGTTTATGCAAAAAATTTTGTTTTTCCGTGTGTTTTGGTATAATTAAATGCCTTGTATGGATAGGATGATTGTTGATTCTTGCTTGTGTGCCTTTGTATAGGGTGTGACACCGAGGGCGTCAGTGGCGGAGACCACAGTTTAGGGATTGAACAGCAGAGCACGGCTTTGCCAGGTAAGTTCGTGGTTCTTGGGAGTGTTTCCCACTGCTTGAGTTCCATCACACTCCGAGGGAGTGATGGTTGCATACATGATTCATATGCATTGAATTGGATGTTACAACTTTCATCATGATAATATGTATGCTTGTTCTTTGCTTTGTGTTTGGTTTCCTTTTGGATAGATCTTTTGGCCAGTTAGATAAATATGGACCTCCCTAGGAGCAGAGCGCAACTCATAGTCGGTTTGCTCACGTAAAGGGTGTATGATCCCTTAACACCAGAGATAGGTGGTCCCGTCACGGTTGAAGCCTATTCTCGGAGGTGCCATATACGTGCATCCATGCGTAAAGGGGTAGCTCCCAATGGGATGACACATGTGTGAGTTTCGGCCTCACACTGAGGACTGAAAGTCCCAATGCTGATGACGATGCATCTTTGATGAGCGTAGTACCATAGACTCTTGATGCTGATGATGATGCATCTTTGGCGGCGTAGTTCCGCAAATACACATTAGAGTTAGAGAATGATATGTGTTGTTGTGAGGGCCAGGAGGCCTGGGTTGTAATGCCTTTGATGATATGTTATCATGGAAGTGAGACAGGGAGGAGGAGAAGTCTCCAAGAACCCTGAGCTTACTGAGATTGTATCTCATCCTGTGTGGGGGGGTTTATTTTGCAGGTGATACATCTGGCAGAGATGATAGGTCCCAGAGCAGGAGGCCCCAGTAAGGACAGACTCTGGGTAGCTGCTTGGCAGTGTTTTGAGAGCATTGTGGCTCACTTTGTTTATGTTATGATATATTTTGTATCCCTGCGAGGGAAGATGTGTGTGCACACATATTTTGGATCCTGTATGGATGTGATGTACAGATGATATACATATTGTATGCCCTCGTGTGAGGATGTGATATGTGAGATCATGACAATGGGTGCCTATTCTTTTGTATCGCCACAGAGGTGGTTGAGATGGTGCATATATGTTTGTACCCATATTGATATATGTGGTTTATGTTTTTCCTGATATATCTAGTGGATATTATTGTTTATCTGCCTTTCTTTATGTTATCTGGATCGAAAAGGCTCATTGTGGTGCCTTGGCATTCGTAACATGTAGTTGGATACTTTCTATACATAATGAATCAGGAAATATGGTTTTGAAAGGAAATGACGATGATGTCATGTTTTTTATTGAAAACGCTTCCATTGTTTTTACTTAATTGATTTTAAATTGTAGCTACGTTAAAGTAAACTGATAATACACCGGATGCATAGAGGGTGTTACACTTGATATGGATCTTGCACATTAAGTTGGGAGAGAGTGTGGGTGAAGGAAAGGAGAAGAAGAGGTAGAGAAAGAGAGGGTGTGAAGGAGGGATGTAGTTAAGGGAAATAGGATGAAAACAAGAAAAAGACTTGGGAAAAAAGGAGGGTATCAACAATTCCTTTATTTATTTGTATTAAATTAATTTTAACTTAATTTAATTAAAAATAATCATATTTATGTTTTAGTAAATTCATCTTAAACATGTCTCGTCATTTAATTGATGGTAAACAATAATTACATAACAGTCAACATAGATAAATTATTGAAGGGATCAAAATCACAGTTTGGAAACAAGAGAAAATCAAATGTTACAATAAAAATCAGAGAGACCAACGTTATGGATTTGTGAAACTATGAAGATCAAAATTATAATTTAACCTAAATTTTAATAAATTAGAGAGAATGTATTTAAATAAGTGTTTTTTAAAAAATGTGCTCTTAACCTCTTACTTTAATTATTAGCATTCTAAATTATAATATTCAATTACATTGGATAAATAGATCTGAATTATTATAAAAAAAAATAAAGTTTGATTTGTCCTATTAGTTTATCATTTTTTTCAGGTCTAACATGCCATTTTCAAAAACTAGCTTGACTATTAGCTTATCTAAAGATTTTTTTTGTTCATATTAGACATGTAAACAAGATAACAAGCCAAATTTTAAATTTGCCAACAACGATTACTCGAGTTATGAGGCAATCTTAATAAGTTGTGGAAATAAAATTTATTTTTATGTTTTTTTTTATCTCAAATATTTATTTTATTTGTGATATAAGATTAATTATTAACCTATTAATATATTAAACATAAAAGTAATATATATATATATATATGAAGAGAGATTAAATTACATCAGTGTAACTTTAATAACTATTACATAATTTTATAATTTTTAACTCGATCACATATATAAAAATTCATATTAATCCAAAATCATTTGCTACCTCGTTCATATATATTAAAATCGACGCAATATAAACATTTTAAAATATACTAAAATATTGATAATTTGATTACCTTCTTGTTTTTCAATTTTGACAAATTTGACATAGACGATCTTGATAATATATAAATATAATTCAACAGTTGGATCAGTAAAAAACACATTCTAAATCAAATTATAAAAATGATGTAATAGTTATTAAAAAATACGTCTAACCATATCAGACTTTAAGTCGATTAAGTTGTAGGTTCCTGTTGAGGGCCTGATCTATTCTAATATCTAACAAGTTATGTACAAGACAAGATAATAAAGGAAACATAAAATCTTCAAATTTTCTTATTGAGTATATAAATTTAGCCTTTAACTTTATTAATGCTTAAATGTTTAAAATAACAGGCCCAAAACCCAAAAACCAAAATAACATGCACTGCTTTAGTTTACTAATCCTATAAGAGACAGATAACAGACCCTATAGCTAATAACATGTGCATATATATAGAAATAAAACTGGCTTTTTTACGTTATAGGGGTAACGTAAATATTCCATATATGATATACCCTGCCCCCCAAATGCCAAATTGATTCCCACATCGAGTACATCGTGCACATTTTCCCTTTAGCTGATCAATTGTGTATTTTTTTTATAAGTTTATACGTCCACAATAACAACCTACATACCTAAAAAACACCAAATGAACTATTCCCTAGAAGTTCCTACGATAATGGTGAATTATTTCATAACAACAATCTTTCTTGCCCTGCCCTTTTTTTTGTATTTATGATTTCTGTAATGTTTAATTTTTTTCTTTCTTTTTGTTAGTTAGAAAATTAAAATTATTTACAAAGCTTTATTTGGAATTGTTATTTAAGTAAACCTAATAGAGTCATCTTAATACTGGGATTCAGATTGGAACAGATTTGATCCTCGTTGTTGCCAAGGGCAACTTGCTACTGTATACATACTTTTTTTTTTTTTTTAATTTGTCATATTAACATTTTTTGTAACATGATAACGTGACGTGGCAACAGTAAAGTCACGTAAGTATTTTGTTAACCAAGACTAATGGGAAAGACATAAGAAAAACATTTAGACATCTAGTTTAGGAATCATAAATAGAAATAAAAATGTAACTAGATATTAAAGTTAGTGTATTTTATAATAGGAATAAAAAGGATATTTAAACTTAACTATAATAATGGCATTTAAAATTTTGGTTAGTTATACGATAAACAAATTAACAAGAGAATATGTACCAATATACATTTATAAAGTGTTAACATTCAAATTTTTGTTATAAGCTGTTGGATGTTTAGCACAAAAAATGCTTAAAGATAAAGGGTTATTACTATTGTTTCGGCTTAATATTCAAATTTCTTAATAATTTATATTTTGATAATAAAATATAAATTAATTTTGAAAAGAGATTAGAGGATATTAGCAAAAGATCAAGAGATAAAGTCAACGATAGCATGATTATTATAGGAGAACAAAAGTGCCTAAAATATAGGGAAGGGAACATAAGCAATTACAAGCTAAGTCATTCAAAACTAGCCGAATGAAGGATATTTTAGCCGGTTTAGAGATCGCGGAGTCAGTGACAAAATGTACATGTTCAAGACAATTATTTTGATATGTTTAATATAAATAGTCTTGAAAGATACAATGTAAAGGACTTTTGACAGTTTGACTAATCAATCAAATAGAATTGTTATCTATCAATATTATTTGCACATTTTATCTTTTTAGTCATTGTTCGTTTAAATTTCAAATTCTCTTATTGCCTTATTATTATTTCCGTTTTCATTATCTCAAATTCAAATATTCTTTGGTGTAGTTTGAGAATCCATAGTTGAAAGACAAATCTTTTCTTTTGATACTTTAGTTTGATAATCATTTTGGAATCGTGTTGAATCAGAGTTAATTATTGAATCACATTTCAGCTAGCTATTTCACACCACAACAATAAGGAACATGAAATGATACAAATGCAAATATGGAACGCTGGATAAAAAGGAAAAAAAAATCCCTGGGATAAGGATTCTATATGCAATCAAATAGAAAGACTAGGAAACTTTAATCTTAATACTTAGTTTTATTTTTAAATCTTCATAAATTAATAAAATGTAAGAATGGTGCTTGAAGGAAAAAGGGAGAGAACTTATAAGTTCTAATCTCTCATATAATAAAAATTAACAATTATCGATAAAAAAAATATATATATAAGAATAATAAATTACAGCCATTAAATTATGACTGCAGGATGAATGTGTGAAATGTTACGGCAGGGAATGTAGATCTAAATCTTTGCCAATGTTATAGGATTCACACACTCTTTGTGGTTCTCATTAACTATGACAATTCAAACAATAAAAAAGTAGCACCTAATGTCTACATTGCATCCTACCCTCCTAATTTTCACCTAGCCGAACTCCCTGATTCCTATGTTAACTCATTTTAAAAACTATATAGGTTGGGGAGGATTGAGTAATTGAAGTTATAATAGAGACCAAACAAATTGTAATTGAAACGGATCAGACGAAATATTGGAAAAGGGGTATTCCTATCTTTTATTTTATTTTATATTTTTTATATGTAAGGGGGGATTCCTATCTTAATTAGGACAATTAAATCAAAACTGCATCAAAGCAAAAAAAAATGTCAGGAATCCTTTAACATGGTGAAATAATACATTTTCACCCCTCTGATCTTAAAATTTAGTATATAGTGTAAATAGTCAACTCAAGGGGTAAATTACAGTTTTAGTTTTCTTTAGTTTTTTATTTGCAATTTTGTTTCTCGTTTTTTTTTATAATAATTTTGGTCTTCATATTTAAAAAGTTCATAATTTTGATTTAATCCTCAATTTGTATAATTTTTTTTTTAAAATTCATTAAAATAATTTTTATTTTATTTTAAGTGAATATGTTATATTTATGATGCAATTTAACTAAAATAAAAGAATTAAAACATATAAAAAATGAGAACTGAACCAAATTTACAAAAATTTCCAAAATAGGAGATCGAAACCGTGGAGAAAAAAAAGATCAAAATTATAAATTAGAGAAATTAAAATTGTATTATATTTTTCTCTTCGCAATTTTAATAAAATACATTAAATACTAAATTCTTACGAGCTCAAGCTCCACAAATTTCATTTAAAGGCCACTTAAGTAGCTAACATTCATTTTTATCAATTTAAAGGGATGTATGCTAAACATTAACTCGATATATACATCCAGAAGGGGACCGCGAGTTGTTACCATAAAAGAATAAATTAATATTGGGTAATCCAGAGTTGTCTCGCGTAGTACTCAATAATTGGACTTTATTAAGAATTAAATTGTAAATCAATTGATTCAACTCGGTGAGATGAGAAGGAATGAAAATAAGTGGTTAGAATCTATCAATATTGACTTAAGTAAAAGATATTAATTAACAACAGCTGGTACAAGTGATAGTGACTTGTGTCTCTTAATCAAGTAGTATAAGGTTTGAATCCTGATGGACTCTTACATATAGAAGAAATTTCTAATCAACAATAGAATAAGAATTTCTTAGTTCGGACGATAACATCCCAATTTTCTAGATTGGAAAGTTCAGAGTAAAAGTAGCTTATGTTTGTTTCGAAAAAAGTACGGAGCCTAGGAAAAAGTGGTTTAGATTTAGAAAACTCTTTTCACCCGTCAACAAAAATCAATTACAAACTAGAAAGTTAAAGTAAGGAAATCTCTCATTAATGACAATTTTGTAAATAGATACTTTTAAAGCTAATATGAAAGATTTAGACTAATTAATGAAAGTTTAGAGCACTAATGTGTCTAGATGTGATAAACAATTTGTTTAATTAATAAGGAAAACGGAGAATTAATTTCTCACTCAAATTTAATTATGTTTAGTTAAGTCTAATTAACAAAGTTAATAAATGAAGTAATTACTCTAGGATCAACCTGAAAGTTAGAGCTTAACTAATGAACTAAATAGAGGTTTAAGTCATTAATTAAGAGTATTGAGGAGAAAAAAAAGGAAAACCTAGAGGACCCCACAAGTGGTGGGCCCTCTTCTAGACCTAGGAACCCTTTATATAAGAAAGAGAAGCACTCCCTTTCCCCCCCTTATTGTGGCCACATGTTTAATTTCAAGGAGAAAGAGGGAGAGTCTTCTTCACTCTTGCTTGGTGATGGTGTTGTGAGGTGAAGTGAAGAACTTCTTGGGGAGGTGAAGAGCTTTTTGGTGAGTTTTCCAAGCCTTTTCTCATGCTCTTCTTCATCCTTCTCTTCTCTACTCCCTAGAACCCTCATTGTCTCTCTCTTTCTCTCTCTCTTGTTTCATTTTCATGGCCATGCCCTAGGAAGTGCTCTAGGATTCAACCCACCCTATACTCATTTATTTGCTTCTTTGTGTCAACCAAGAGATAAGGGAGGAGTACTTGGTCACTTAGAACCCATGCTTTAATTATGAGAAGTAAAACTTCATTTATGTTGTGCTTTTGCAGGTAGTTATATGAAATTCAAAATTCTGTGTTGTGACCTTGTGAATGATATGTTTTTTTTTTTTTTTTTTTTTTTTTTTTGTGAATTCTAGGTACCAAAATGAGTTCCTTGACCCCAAAAACCTAGGAAAACATATATGATATGTAACGACCCGCCTTGTCGCTGCGATATTACTACTCCAAACGTGTAATTTCAATTTTTAATGAAAACTCCATTAATTTGATTATGAAAATGAGAGTAAATTTTTTGCAATACTATACTCACCAGACAACGCACAAATGCGTAAATAAATAAATATACATGTATATAAATTGAACCATTAGATGTCATTCACATGTCAGGACATAGTTTAGTTTTTACATGTATCTAAGCCTGAAATTTACATATCCAACCAAAAAGAATCAATGAACTAACCAAGAAAGAGTTGATAACAAAACACAACTCTTTTCCAAAATGAATTCCAACATCATCACATCGGCTTAGCGACTCCAAAAAAAAGGATTTCCCTCCAACGTCACCTACTGCTGCCAATCTGCTCCCACGAACGAAGGTTCATGATCATCACAGGTACCAATCACACGATACAAAATTGCAATGCTGAGTTTATTATACAAGATAAACAAATACTAGATGACAATGATTAGCAAGAAAACAGTAATAATAATAACCACAATCACTCTCAATAATCAATCAGTTCAACATAAGCTCAACCAACTAGTCATCAATTTTTTCCACAATTCAAATCAATTATGCTCAAAATGATGCATGCACCTAACTCAACTCTCAAATGCAATGTGGTACTATTCGTTAGGAAATAGCCTAAGTGTGCCCAAATGACACTCTAACTTAGAAAAATGATTCAGTAGTTCGTCAGGGTTACCCTGTCGTGCACTGGCCACTCCCCCATGGTGATTAGCCTGAGTCGCAAGGGAGTTCCAAACCGAGTGACATGCCCCCAAGTACCCACATTTTTATCCCTAGAAAAGCCACAAGTACATACTACTTTCATTCTATTTCCATGCAATTATGAAGTATGAAACATGAGCCCATCAATGTACTGATCATGGATATTTAAAAATTCTAAGCAATCCCTTTCTCTCTCCAAGAATGCTTAAAATTCTTAAACTCACCATCTTCCCTCCCAGGGATATCCAACAAGTCACTACACCCCCATGAACATACACAACATACATCCATCACGATGACATCATCAACATCAACATCATCTCAATCTCAATATCATCAACATCATTTCATTTCAATATCATCATCATAAACATCAATATCATCTCATGTTAATATAATCATCAACATCATCTCTTATTAATATAATCATCAATATAATCTCATTTAAATATCATTAACATCACAAGCAATCACACTCCACATATATACATATAACACATGCCTAAGATTCATATTCCCTAAGTCTTGAGACAAATCAAATCTCATACATTCAATATCCATAATACCATGAGACTGGTATTTTAGGAAAATTCTAAATTAAAGAGGAGGACTACAATATAGAAAACAAACTCTTATGCCCATTTAAAATTTAATAAAGAATTAAATAGGAGAACATATTATAAAATTTTGGGTAGAGTCTCTTCCGTAATTAAGACTTTTCCCAAAAATCCAATCATTACAACAACATTATTCACAATTTTATCCATCAATAACAATTTCATCGCATCCCATTAGTTAAAAACATAGTGTTTCTTGAAAACAAGCACACACCAAGGACAAACATACATCAATAAAAAATATATCGCATCCCGTTAGTTAAAATCACAGTTTTTCTTGAAAACTAGCACACAACAGGGACAAACATGCATCCCCATAATTGGGTTCTCTGACTCCAACTATGGTATCTAAAGCTATAAACAAATAATAAACTCCTCTCACCAATATATAAATTCTCCCGTTAGCTCATCATGACATTGTTTTGAGATCTCTCAAGTTCATGTGCTTTGACCCAAACGCAAAGTTCTATATATCAAATTGAAAAAAAAATAGTATAGATTTCAAAGACATAGTTAACATTAACATTCAGGGTCAAATACCCACTCAAATTTAAAAGAGGCTAAAGTGGTGTTTTGGAAATCTACATCAAAAAGACGTCATTTTGAAATTCTGATCACACCAATGTGACCGAGGCTCAATGATGGTCATGGAAATGACATCAATTTTATAAAACGGAAACTTTTACAACCTCTCATTTTCAAAGGATTTTCAAAGAAAGTGTAAAAACACCCAATAATGGTACCCAAATCACAAGAGATACTAAGAAAGACTTAAACTAAGTAGGAGAAGACAAGGAAACCATGGTTACCTCGAAGAAACCAAGAAAGGAGGATTGGAGGTTCCGTTATCTATTGAATCCTCGAGTTGAGTTTTGAAGATTCTGCTCCGATTAAAGTGTTCCTCTTTGTGCGGTGGTCCGACGACAAGCAGCGGCGGCTCGTGGCCATCACCGATGGTTGTGGGTGGTGGAAGAGGAGGTTCTAGGGTTTGGGTGAGAGTTTAGAGAGAGAGAGAGAAATGAAAAACACATTTTTTGGCACTGTTGGATGTATTTATAAGCTACAGATCTCGCTTAGCGAGCTTTGCTCGCTCAACACAGTTTCCTTCTTGTCAGGAATTGCGCTTAGCGCGCTGGTCATGCTTAGCGGGACATCCAAATTTATTATTTTACAAATCCTAATGGTCAAAATATGCAAAGATGGTTTGTGAATCTACTGTCAAAATTTGAAGGCGAACCAACGGTTAAAGAATCCGAGATCATGGTTTTAACGAAACAGGTTTTGGGTCAAACTATCAATCACACATTTCAAATATAGATCAAACAAACTTCACATAACCTAACATCCACACCAAGCAGTTGCGCAAGGATAATTTACACAATACTTCAACTAATCTAAAATAATAGAATAATCAAATAACACAAGAAATACATCAAACATATATTTTCAATTGTCGAAATTTCAAGGTGTTACATGATATGTCTCCTTTTGAGTTAGGGAAAGTTAAATATGTGTACTTCTATGTTTTCAAAATTTTTAAAGTTGGGATTGAAATATGTGTTTATGGACCTCAAAATTGAACTCACAATGTCCAAAAACCTAGGATTAAACATAAAATACGTCTCATTTGAGTTAGTATAACTTATGGAATCACAATTTCAAGCTTTGCTCTTTTTTGGTAAAACTTACTCTATTTTGCATGAATTGTACCTATGGATAGAGTTTGATATAAAATTTGTGTAACATAGAGTTCTACAACTCTTGGAAATTAGAAAACAAGTTTTGTGAACTTTAACAATAGGTGCTGGGTAGTTTGGGTATTAAGGCTAAATGGGAGAGGTTTTGGGGAATTTTGAATCCAAAATTGAGTTCGTTGCATTTTAAAATCTTGAGATGCATGTATGGTTTGTTCTAAATGAATTTCTACGTCAACGAGAAAATTGATTTCAAAGTGAGTAATGATGCACAATTCCAAATGAGAATGAAGCATGAACATGTATGAAATGCATGGAATAAATGATATGAGTTGTAGAATGTGTTGTTTACTTTGATTGAGACTTGACAATGTGAAATTGTAGGAATTTCTATGTTATATGTTGTAATACCAAGTGAGTGTGACCACTTGGAAAAACATATTGCATTTTATGAATGTGATCTTATTAATAATGGTTAATTATGAGTTGTCGTGCTTTGGGATTCAATTCGGGGGTGTCCGACCCTTGGAAAAATTTACTTTGGATGTTATGTAATGATTTAATGATTTCACATGTGGTGGTGTGTGCTTTTTGTAAAGTGGACTATTCATTTGAAAGGCCATATTAATGGTGACCTTAGAGAGGCAAGGGGGTTAATTTCCTTCCTTTCTTGATATGTTTGTGTGTGTGTGTGCACAATGGGGGATACTTGTGGTTGGGAGCTTCATGAGCATCGACATGCATTACAAGGAAGGAAATGACACATGAGGTAGTGAGATTGTGTTAGAGTTAGAGGGATAGTTGTGTTGGGAGTTGGGGGCATGACCCTATACCCAGTGGGAAACGCTCTCTAACATCTATTCACATGTACCGATGCGATCATCGTTTGAAGATCAATGCTTCTCACCATAAAGGATGAGTGAGGATTCATTAAGAGAGGGTGGATGACATACAGTAGGTACACTTCAAAGGAACCCGGGGGATGTTGATTGGTGATAACCTGATTAAGGGCATTTCTAGTTAGTTCATGAGCCTCACTTGGTATTCTTAACTAGAACATAGCCGCATCAATGGATGGTGAGAATGCTATGTCCTATACCAGCATGTGATATGTCCTCCCAATTATCATCCATATGTTGAATAAGAGCATAAAGGCTTGGGAGGCTTAGTGGTAGTGTTGGGCCCAAGACAAGAATTATGTGAGAGTAGAATTGTAGAATAGGATTTCGTGAGTGATGTATGATAAAAAAAACCACATGTTGTGGTTGTTTAGGTCATATGTGGGACTTAACATATGTGTTTGTGGCTTCTAAAGGGATGAAATACCCATTCCTATGTTACCATTTTCAGGATTCAATGTCAAGCACGACACCGACTCCCTCCTTCTTCATTGATGCCATTGAGACTCGGTGGAGTATGATGATATGCTTAATGTGGATTTCTTCTATGGTTTCTTCCATTGTTGTAATGTGTTGGTGGACAAGCCATAGTATAGGCCCCGTATAGTTGATTTTTATGTTTGGTGGACCCAACCTATGCCATTGCCATTTTACTACCGCTTTTCCATGCCCGTGCTAGAGGTCATCGTTCCATGTGAGTCTCATTCATTGTCTATGGACAATGTGATGTCTTATACTAGATCTGGTTCTTCATCCTAGGACATTGAGGCTACTTCCTCTGCTCGTATGTCATCATGATCGATGTTACCTGAGTCTTGGGTACCACCTGGGATAGACTTTGTGGATCTTGTATCTGAGGACGAAGGAGGAGATTTGGAGGAGGATATATATGTCAAGGAGGATCCATCTATAGATAAGGAAGACCCCATCATGGAATTGGAGCTGATGAAGGAGGACTCTTCATAGGACTCTTTTGATAAGTCTTACTAGGATACTTCTTTTTCTTTTGACTACTTTTTTGGGTACAACTGACTTGGTCTTGGGTATAGGTGACTACTTTGAGTCTTAGGTCTTTCCTTTATATGTATTTTGGGATGGGTAGACCTTGACTCATACCTTTTTTTATCTATGTAGTCATTAATTACATTATATTACTTTGGAGCTATATATTCTACTTATTGTTTCACTGAGACGCTTAAGTTTTGTTGCTCATTATGACACATGAAACTTCTTTATCTATATTTGTTGATCACGGATGTTCACCTATTTATCATTACTTATTACTTGAACATGTATGGTTTATTTATGTCGTGGATGTTTCTATTACTCATTGACTTGAATTTTTAACACAATAAGTGATTACTATGATTTATTATTCATGTTTTAAAAACAAAAATGAGTTTTAAGAAATTGAAATAGCAGGTTTCCATTATCGGAAAAAGTTTCCTCAATCTTTTGAGTTAATAATAAAGAGAACTAAAGACACTCTTTTTGTTAAGGAAATCAACAAGTTATTTTGGAAGCCTATATTTAAGGGTGTTACATGGACTGAAGAGGCAATGTCACTCAATCCTTATCAAATTGACTGGAATCTTCTTTTGCACGTGAGGATCCTACTAGAGTGCCTTATACTTCTAATAGGCTTTGAACTAGATCATAATTATTCTCAACGAATCCATAAGATGTGATCTCATTTTTTTTGTAAGGTCCAGGTAGAGACCAAAGGTCTTGAGCGATCGATTTGGTAGAACAACTCAAAAGGTAAAAAAGTATCATTAATTTTTTCATACTCGCTCCAAGTTCGAAGTTCCATTTTGAATCATGTTTAAGGGATTCCTTGGTTCAGATTGAAGATGCAATGTAACTCGATCCTTATCAAACTGACTGCAATCTTTCTTGTACATGACAACCTCACTAGAATTCCTTATACTTCTAATAGGTCATGAACTAGATTTGAATTATTCTCAACGAATCCATAAGATGTGATCCCATTTTTTTCATCATTCTGGGTAAAGACCAAAGTTCTTGAGTGACTGATTTGATAGAACAACTCAAAAGGTAAAGAAGTATCGTTAATTTCTTCATAATTGTTTCAAGTTCAAAGTACTTTTTGTACAAATAAGAATCCCCTCTTCACATGATTTCTTCTTCATATAGATAGGTATAGGATCTATGGAGAAATTACTTAGAAGTACATTTTGTGAAACAACCCTTCCTATGTTATAGAAAAGGAACCCATGATCCTGAACTGATGTTACATAAGATTGAAAATCCCAAGTTTGTCTATGAAGAACATATATAATTACATTAGTGTCTACGATGGAGTTTATTTTTTGTATAATACTAATCAATAGGGCCTCATTTGCAAGTGCTACAAGATGTCATACATTTGAACTCATTGTTATGGACCTGAATCCATTAGTATGGGAAATTTTCTTTTCCAAGTGAAATCCCCTAGTATATGAAAGAGTGAAAAATTGTTTTCATTGTTGTGGAATAAGAAGCCTTTGTATCTTAATGTGTGTATTTAATTTATTCGAAGCTATTAAAGTTGGATTTACTTTTTGAGCATATGAGTCAAAGCAATAAAAGAAATATTTCTAGTGGAACGTCTTTCACTATCCCTAGAGAGATAGTTCACTAAAAGATTAAGGGTAAGTATTTCAAGGTGATATAAGATTGGTACATTTTTGGCATCATATTTATAGTAAGCATATTCATGATATTAGAAGATCCAACTCCTTATCAAGGTCACAGTCGATATCGTGACTATCGTAACTATCATAACTATCATCAATATCGTCAATATCATCAATAAGAAAATGCTTAGGCTTGTTATCCAGGAACTTGTTCAGAATTACTGTAATGAAAGGAACATAGGAGTTTGTTGCTAGGTATTTGACCAAATAGGTGTTAGATACAGGGGGAGTTGGAAGTAGGAGTTGCAAGTTTATCAAAGCAAGGCTGAAGTATTTGGCTTGAAGTTTTAGCTTTTTACATGCCCAATTATTTTGATGGCATTTGTAATTTGTCTAAGTGGTTCAAGTACATTGCCTAGTGATCCTTGCATTGTGTAATTCATTAACATGCATTCATATGTAGTATATAGGATTGAATGCTTGCATTTGCAAAGAAAATTACATGGCTTATGTTTTTGAAAAAAATCAAATTTTGTACTGTGTTAATCGATTAACAGTATTACGTAATCGATTACATATGTGCGTTATTTTTTTGAAAAAGCCATGATGAACACTTTAATCGATTACCACTCTTTTGCAATCGATTACCAAGTGTTATTTCAAAATATGTCTATTTGCTTTAATCGATTACTAAGTGCATTTTACATATAATGAGTGTCTACTTTAATCGATTACAAGTAAAGCGTAATCGATTACAAAGGCTTGTTTCTATATGAGCTTATTTGATTTAATCGATTACTAATATCATGTAATTGATTACTACAACTTGTTTTCAAAAATTAGTTGTCTGTGTTAATCGATTACATCACATATTAATTGATTAAGTTGTTCATGAATGTTTTCCAGAAAAGTTCAAGAACATATTAATCAATTATTTGATTGAATTAATCAATTACATATTTTAAAAATAATTGATTACCTTAATGAATTAATCGATTACATTTTGTTAAATTACTTTTCTATTTAAAGGCTGTATGGGTCTGCACTCAAAAGAATCAGAACATTTTTTGAGAACGAAATATACTTTTGAGATTGAGTCTTACCAAAAGCTCTAAGTGCATTCAAAAATTCAAGAAACTGATTTTACTCAGAGAAACACATCTTGTGAGAAGATCAAAGAGTTATTGACTTTGGAAATGATGTGTTTGTGAGATAAAGAGATTTCAAGAAAGATTAGTCTGTGCATTGACATTCATACAACTTGATTGATTGGTAACTTTATACATTCATTCATCATCTGTTAAAGATCTCAGGTTGTGTATTTCTTGAACTTTTTCTTTTAGAATTTCTATTTAGAATTCTGTGGTGTAAATCATTTTGGTTCTTTCAAGCTTTCTTGAGTAGAGTTCTCAAGGGGTAAAAGATCTGGGAAGGTTCTCAGAATCTTTGTGATTTGTATTCTAATAGTGTTTTAGAGTTCAGTATCTTTATCTAGGATTGATAGAGATAATCACTTGTATTGCTTGTAAAAGAATAATTTGATTTAGTTAAAACTCTAACCTAGTGTTGGTTGGAAGACACTGGATGTAGCCTCCAAGTTTGTGAGGTGAACCAGTATAAATTGCTGTGTCTTTTTTTCTTTATCTGTGTTTCTTTTATTGCCTATATTTGGAAATCAATATATAATCAACAAGAAGCATTTCAGACATTACATGCATTCTAAGGTGAATCTAGATTGAAAGAAAATTCTGATTTTGATAAAGGGTGATTGAGTGATACGATCCAAGTTTTTATTCCGCAAATTGTTTTAAAGAAAAGTTTTAAAAAAGTACTTTAACCAATTCACCCACTCTTGGTTATTTGAAGTGTGTTCATTGTATTTTTAATAGGATTATCCAGTTCTTATAGAACCTATCACTAAAATAACCTTACTAGGGGAGGTAGGTCTAAGCAGAGCGAAAAAGGTTTGCCATGAGATGGGAAATGAAAACTATTAGCCAGTTATTGATTAGTGGAGCCCTTTACTAGCGAGTAAAGGAGAACTGAAAGTAGCTCAAGCTAAGCGAACTAGTATAAACCAAATGTTTCTACTTCTCTCCAATATAATTCAAATGCTTATTTGAAAAATTGTTTTAAGAAACTATTAGTTTTCACTGGACAACCACTTTGTTCTTTTTGTTTGGTATGTTTATCCCAGTGCATGACCGATGTTTGTCTCTGTATTATCCATACTATCTCTATTATTACGAAAAGTTTTTATCTTTAATATACACACTATTCAACCCCTCTCCCCCTTTTTAGTGTGTTTTTTGCAATTTCATCTGTATTTCATCTAGAGAATATCCTAATTGTTCCAGAGCAACTAGAAAGAGATTGTTTAACCAGAAAGAATCTAGTTCATCAAAATTTTCGCAACTCAATCATGTATGATGGAATCATCAAAGATTTGACCTTTTTGAACTTTGTTTGTAACTCACAATGGACTCGAGAAACAAAGAAAAGATGTGTACAAATGAGATATCTAGCAACAAGGAGAAGGAAATGGATTGAATAGAAGAGCTCTTGAACATATAACGATCTTAGATGTGTCAATATTAATATTAACTCATTATTTCAATGAATAATTTCTTCGAATAGAAGAAGATTATGTAAACAATTACCTAGAGTCTCACTTATCATATTCCATGTCTCATTTATCAGATTCCATTGTGTCTTCCTCAATGGAATCTGACGGATTCACCATAATATATCTAACCTATGTATAATATCATGAAAAATGGATACAAATTTTTGGTTGCTACTTAGTATTGGCAATAAGTCTGAAAAAGTATCTAAAAATATGAAATTAAGATATTTGTACCCTATCGAGGTAAGGAACCATGGTATATATGTTTGGAATAGATTCCAATTTGAGAGATTTGAAAAAATACTATCATGTTAAACGGTTCTATACATTTTCCCTTTCTCAAGGCATTTTTTTAGACAAGGACTTTGTTTTTTTCCCTTTTTTCAGATGGTAAATATTTCTCATAACATGGAGTGTGAATCAAACCCATGTTTGAATTGAAATTGAGATACTGATGCAAGTTTTTCCCTTATGATTCAGGTATGTTCATATCTGAAAGAGGTTGACAATAAGTTTTTCCCAAATGAACTATTTATCCCTCTGTTAAATGTGTTCCAGAAATGTCTATGATCGAGTAAATAGTTCCACGAACGAATAAATCGTATCCAATTGGAAAATGGAAAGATTTGTACAAGTTATACCGTTCATCACCACTTTATGGAAAATCGTTAGGTATCAATATGTTAGATACACGTGACTCAATTGGTGAAATAGTATCTCAATTAAAAAAAAACATGTTTTTTTGCCATTGCAAAAAAAAAAAAAAAAAGATTTTGTTGCGAATGAACAAGACATTGAGGAATTGTCCTTACATAAAATCATTATTATTGATACAAACCTTTTCAACATGAAAGAGAATCTTTTGTTACAATACAAGTAGAAATGATATTGATTATTCAAGAATCGAAGTCAAGTTAGCTTTATAAAAAGAGTATATCAATGAACTTCAATGAAATGGTTTCATGGCATTCAACCAATTGTTTGGATTGTGGGATATTATTGAGAAATCAAAATTTGTGTCATCAAAAGATTTCCTACGATTCTTTCTATTATGGAATAATTCAATCATCCACTTCGGTATCTTATTGAACAAAAATGGTGATATTGTTCCTCCCTTGATCAAGAATTTTGTTTTTTTGGAAAGTATCTTGGTTATCCAATAAGGGTTTCTATTTTTTCAAATGAAAGATTTGAAGACCTATTGATTCTAATAACTAATTACAAAGTGGATCATTCATACCTTTTAATTCATAGATGTTTTCGAACATATGAATAGGGATACCCCCAAAACTCACAAAGAAAAAAGAAGGAAGTGAGTTATACAAAAAGAGAAGAAACTTGGCCATAAAAAGAAGTAACTTGGACAAAAAGAAACATAGTGAATTAGACAAATCTTTTTTGTTGATAACTTCATACCAATCAATCTAATATTGATTAATATGTAATCAATCGAACTCTACTTGAAAACAATTATTCAGCTCTGAAATGAAATAGTTCAAATGTTGCTACAAATTGTTGCTCCAATTGGACCATTTGTATCTATATGCATTAGGATCCCGATTCATGGATCTCTCTGTTTGAGAAATAAAAATAAGAGGACCAATCTATTTCTTCTAACTCTTTTTTGATAAATTTTGGTTGTTCATGTATTTCATTATAGTTCGATGATTCAGAGTATCATTTCCTATTTGATACCTTTGAGTTCCATATTTGAAGTTGCAATTAAATCGATTCAATACATTTTTTATGTAACCATGGATGTTGTATGGGATTTGAATTAGATTTTGGATTAATCATTATTGATTGATTGCCTCCATTTTTTTGTTGCTAGTAAATACAACTATTTTAGGTTTTGGATCTTCCAAATTATTCCCACAAGAGGTCTAGACTCTTTTTTATTTGATCCTTTGATAAAAAGGTTCACTCTCTTCATAAAAAAAGGAGGTAGAACCAATAAAGAGTGATTTTTTGATTCATCACTGGAGTTGAATAACTCATTCAATAATTTTTTTTGACCCAACCCCGAGGAATCAATAGATAAATCAAATCCCTTATGAAACACTAGATCCGGTTTGATTATTGATAAAGTAAATAAATATGCTATTTCTTGAAATATCTCTTCTTATTCAAAATTGTGGTGTAAAATTTATGCCCTCCTGTTCCAGTCATGGAGTAGATGAAATATACCCCAAAATGGATTTTTGTTCAAGAATGAAATCTTATTGGAACGGTCCAGTTCACCCTTTGGAAGCATATCACATCCTGGTTATGATGAAATATGATGAATTAAGATGGTATTTTGTAAGTGCATAATTATCTTGAATAAATTCACTATTTCTTTATATTTCGATTGCTTGGGAAGAACAAGATGTTTCTTTTGTTCTTTCACCTCTCAGTAGGATTTGAATCCAAATGAAATTCTGACCATCTATTAGAGAAAAAAGAACAAGTAACTCTTGTAGGATTCCCAAGAAATTAGTTGATTTTTTTGCTGAAGCAAATGACTATTCATCTGCTTCAAATGTTCCATCAATAGTTAGCACATTAAGGAATATCCAGAAGGATTTTAGGGAATCACTCTGATTCTATCCCTGTTGTAACGACCCATCTTGTAGCTACGATATCACTACTCTAAGCTTATTATTTTCAAATTTTAAATGAAACTCTATTAATTTGATTGTGAAAATGAGGGTAAATTTCTCGCGATAATATATTCATCAAAAACGCATAAATACGTAAATAAATACACACGTGTATATATATATATATATATATATATATATAACAAACACATATCATTCATATGTCAGAACATAATTCAATTTTTACATATATATATATATATAAGCTTGATATTACATGTCCGATCAAAGAGAAACAAGGAACCAACTAAGAAAGAGTTGATAACAAAACACAACTCTCTCCCAAAATAAATTCCAACGTTATCACGTCAGGTTGGCGGCTCCAATAAAAGGATCTCTCTCCTATATCACATACTCCTGCTCATCTGCTCCCATGAACGAAGGTTCGCCATCATCACAAGTACCAACCACACTTGATAATAATGATTAGCAAGAAAGCAATAATGATAACCATAATCATTCTCAGTAATCAATCAGTTCAACACACACTCAACAAACTAGTCATCAACTTTTTACACAATTCAAATCAATTATGCTCAGAATGATGCATGCACCTGCCTCAACTCTCAAATGCAATGTGGTATCATTCACTCAGGAAATAACCTCTCACTTGAGAAAATGATTCAGTAGTTTGTCGGGGTCACCCTGTCCTGCACTTGCCATTCCCCTTATGGTGATCAACTTGAGTGACAAGGGAATTCCAAACCGAGAGACATGCCCCTTTGTACCGGCATTTTTATTCTCGAAAAAACCACAAGTACGTACTGCCTTCATTCTATTTTCATGCAATTATGAAGTATGAAACATGGGCCCATCAATGCACTGACCATGGATAGAAATCACAATTCTAAAATCCCTTTTTCTCTCCATGGATGCTTAAAATTCTTAAACCCATCATCTTTCCTCCTAGAGATATTCAACAAGTCACTACACCCCCCATGTACATACACAACATACATCCATCACAATGACATTGTCAACATTAACATTATCTCTCATCAATGTAATCATCAACATCAACATCATCTCAATCAATGTCATCGACAACATCAACATCAATTCATTTCAATATTATCAACTACATCAACATTATCTCATTTTAATATCATCAATCACATCAACATTATCTTATTTCAACATCATCAACATTATCTTATTTCAACATCAATCACATCAACATTATCTTATTTCAACATCATCAACATCAATATCATCATCAATATAATCTCATACATTCACAATCCATAATACCACAAGACTGATAATTTTAGAAAAATTCTAAATTAAAGAAGATAACTACAATATAGAAAATAAACTCTTATGCCCATTTAAAAATTTAAAGAATTAAATAAGAGAACATATTATAAAATTTTGTGCAGAGCCTCCTCTGTAATTAATACTTTTCCCAAAAATCTAATCATTACAACAACAACATTATTGACAGTTTGATTCATCAATAACAAATATATTGCATCCCATTAGTTTAAAACATAATTTTTCTTGAAAACCAGCACACAATAGGGATAGACATACATCTCCATAATTGGGTTCCCTGAACCCAACTATGGCATCAAAAGCTATAAATGAATAATAAACTCTCTGCACCTATCTATCTCCATCACAATGACATAGATCTCTGAAGTTCACGTGCTTTGGCCCAAACGCAGAGCTCTATATACCAAATCGAAGATAATTTAGTATAGATTTCAAAGACAGGGTTAATATTAACATTCGGGATCAAATACCCACTCAAATTTAAAAGGGCTAAAATGATATTTTGGAAGTCCACATAAAAAAGACATCATTTTGGAATACTGATCACACCAATGTGATCGGGGCTCAACGAAGGTCACAAAAATGACATCAATATTATAAAAAGGAAACTTTTACAGCATCTCATTTTCAAAGGATTTTCAAAGGAAGTGTAAAAACACTCAATAACAATACCCAAGTTACAAAAGATACTAAGAGAGGTTTAAACTAGCTAGGAGAAGGCATAGAAAACAAGGTTACCTCGAAAAAACTGAGAAGGGAGGATTGGAGGTTCCATTCTCTACCAAATTCTCAAGTTGAGTTTTGAAGATTTCACTCTGATTAAACTGTTCCTCTTTGTGCAGTGGTTCAACGATGAGAAACGACGGCTTGTGGCTGTCACCGGTGGCTGTGGGTGGTGGAGGAGGAGGATGGGAGGTTGGATGAAGGTTTGGGGAAGAAGAAGGCTGAAATTTCGTGCTTTTACGCTGCTGCATAAATTTATAGCCTACTTTACTCTCTCAGACGAATTTTTGCTCGCCTGGGCGAGTTGACCCAATTTTTTGAACTGTTTCTGTGAAAAGTTAATATCTCACTTTCAAATGTTTTTGCACAAATCCCAACGGTTAAAATTTACATATGTGGGTTAGGAGCCTGCCTGTAAAATATGAAGGTGATCCAATGATTAACCCATCTGGAATTGTGATTTTACCAAAATAGGCAAGTTTGTGGTTTATGAATTACGAGGCTTATGAATCATGTGCTTAGACACTTTATAGGCAAGTTTGTGGTAGTGTATTTTGATGACATTCATGTTTATAATGCCAATTTTAATGATAATTTGATGCATGTTAAAAGTGTCTTTGATGTGCTTAGGAAGGAAACCTTGTGTGGAGCTATTGATAAATGTACCTTTGGAACTTCACAAGTTGTGTTTCTAGGTTTTGTAGTAGGTGCTCAAGGAGTCCAAGTAGATCCAGAGAAGGTGAAAGCCATCATGGAGTGGCCAACTCCAAAGAGTGTGAAGGATGTTAGAAGCTTCCATAGTTCAGCAAGCTTTTATAAGAGATTTGTAAAGGACTTTAGTACCATTGCTTCTCCTTTGAATGAGTTGATAAAGAAAACCGCCAGCTTCTTTTGGAAGCAAGAATATGAAATTTCTTTCCAAACATTGAAGGATAAATTGTCTCATGCACCTATTCTTGCATTGCCTAATTTTAATGCTTCTTTTGAATTGGAATGTGATGCATCTAATGTAGGCATTGTGGGGGTTTTGATTCAAGATAAACATCATATTGCTTATTTTAGTAAGAAATTGAAGGGTGCATGTTTAAACTATTCCACTTATGATAAAGAGTTGTATGCACTTGTTAGAGTATTGCAAACTTAGCAACCTTATCTTTTACCTAAGGAATTTGTGATACATAGTGATCATGAGTCTCTTAAATATTTGAAAAGTCAAGGAAAACTCAAAAAGAGACATGCTAAGTGGATTGAATTTATTAAGCAATTTCCTTAGCCACTTTTGGAAGACATTGTGGGGTAAGCTTGGCACAAAGCTCTTGTTTTCATAAACTTGCCACCCATAAACGGATGGACAAATCGAAGTGGTGAATAGAACATTGGGTCAACTTTGTAGATGCTATATCAAAGGTAATTTGTGGACTTGGGGAGGAGTACCTACCTCACATTGAGTTTGCTTATAATAGAGTGGTTCACAAGACCACTTCCTTATCTCCTTTTCAAATTGTCTATGACTTCAATCCTTTAACTCCTCTTGATTCATTGCCATTACCTAACACTTCTTCTATGATTAATCATGATACTTTTTCTAAAGCTTCTTATGTTAGAAAATTGCATGAAAAGGTGGAGGCCCATGTGGAGAGGAAGATGGAACAATATGTTAAGCAAGCCAATAAGCACAAGAAACAAGTTGTCTTCAATGAAGGGGATTTAGTTTGGCTTCATTTAAGGAAGGATAAATTTCCTCAAGAGAGGAAATGCAAGTCCCAACCTAGAGGAGATGGGCCTTTTAAATTTTTTTAGAGAGGATCAACAACAATGCATGTAAACTTGAGTTGCCAATTGAGTATAGTGTGAGTAACACCTTTAATGTTTGTGATCTTTCTTTGTGTGATGTAGGTACAAGTGAGGGAGCAAAATTGAGGTCAAGTTCCTTTCAAGAAGGAGGGGATGATGGAGGTCCATCACAAGCTCAAGGCTAAGGAGTAGAACTTGAAGAGCTTCCTTTAGTTAGCATTAGGGGACCCATGACAAGAAATAGAACTCAAGCCCTTCAAGAGCACATCAAAGCTAATTTGCACCTTTTAGGCAGGCATGAAGCAACACACCAACTCAAGAAGAACAAGGGCTGAATTTTGTACTCTCAAGTTGAATTTAATTCCATCACCTTTTAGTGGCAACTGTAGTGGCAATAAATAGGCTTTAGTGGCAATTGTTTAATAAGTGTAGGTGTACTTGTATGTAATTTTTTTAGCACCTATGTAAGCTTGCAAAATGTAAATTGCGAAGGGAGGATTGGAGGCTCCGTTCTCTACCGAATCCTCAAGTTGAGTTTTGAAGATTTCGCTCCGATTAAAGTGTTCCTCTCCATGCGGTGGTCCAACGGCAAGCGATGATGGCTCATGGCGGTCATCGGTGGCCGGGGGTTGTGGAGGAGGAGGGTGAGGGGTTGGGTGGCTATTTTGAAGAAGAAGGAAGCATAAAATTTGTGATTTCACGTTGCTGCATGTATTTGTAGCTGACTTTAATCTCCTAGGCGAATTTTGCTCGCTTGGGCGAGCTAACCCAGTTTTTAAAATTTTCATTGCTTCTGTGGAAAGCTAATATTTCATGCTCCAGATGGTTGAAATCACACAATTTCAATGCAGATCAATCAAATTTCACATAACCTAACATCCACATTAAACAGTTGAACAAGGATAATTCACGCAAAATTTCAACTAATCCAAATTAATAAAGTAATTAAATAATACAAGAAATACATCAAACATATATTTTTAATTTTTCAATATTTCAGGATGTTACAATCCCCATCTACTGTATTTATGTCAATAAGATCTTCGAATGTTGCACCTACACCATCTCCATCTTTGATTGATGCACGTGGACCATCCCTGGTACCTACATCAACACCATGTCCATCCTCAGCTATAGAGAACATGCCTACTGATGAAATATTAGACATTGTTTTTTTATTTTAGATTTATTTTGAATTTAAGTGAATTTACTTTACCATTTGTTTTGGATTTCTGAATTTGAGTATTTCGTTAATTACATGTATGTGTTAATTTAAATATTGACGTTAAATAATATAAATGAAAAAAATATATATTCCTACATTACTGACGACCGATGTTAAATAATAAAAATGGAAAAAATGAAATAAAGAATTCTCGAAAAGAAATTACCGACAGATTTTCCGTCGGTAATTTTCCACGAAAATCTTCGTCGATAATTACTGACAGATAGATCCTTGGGAAATTTTCCACGGATAGATCTGTTGGTAGTTTCCATCGATAATTTTCCATGGATCTATTACAGACATAAATTAACGATGGATATTTCCGTGGGAAATTACTGGCGAACAACGAAATTTCGTCAGTTAAAATTTCCTACGAGCATCGATGGATTTTGGTCTTTCAAAAATCCTTCAGAAATATTGAATTACAGTTGGATTTTCGGGGTTACCAGTGGATTTGTGCTATCAAAAATATGTTTTTCATTTTTAGTTTAGATCAAATGGCCAGGTCAAAAGTAAGCCTAGCACTAGTGTGAACATCAATCCAAGGACTTACGTGTTTCTAGACATTCATTATCTAGTATTTTTTGTCATATTTCTTTTAATGTTTTACCAACTATCCAAATACTCATGAGAAAACATTACGTTTGCAACCAGGCTTCAATTGGAAGTTAGACCAACATACACATGCACACACCCTATCCCAACATATATTGAATAGTATATGATATTTTGATTGTATTAGTAATTAATTACAAGCTTACAAACTAGACATAACTACTCTGATTACAATTGTAAGGAGATACTTTAATTAACTGACAAATGCAAATACCTTAATTGGAATACAACAAATTATAAGCAGTTACATGATGAACTTCCAAAGTATCTAAGTCAAACCACTACTACAAAAAATTGGTTATTATGACGCGCCAACAACGATGGTTGACAAGAAACTGTCTTTGAAAATAATATGGTGGCAATGTTGCAATTAAATCCATTAATAACAAAGACGGTTTTCAAATAACTGTCTTAAAATTGTAAATTTAAGAACGATTATTAAAAAAAAACACTATACAAATACGGTTTTGTAAATATGTCTTTACTTATCATTTTCCCTTTCTCTCTGTCTTATTGGGCAACAATTGCCATTTCTCTACCTCGTGCATCTCCTTTTTTTTTCCTTCTAGTGTATCAAGTGAAACCCTAAATCCTCAATATTCAACAAGTCATTCTTCTCCATCTCTCGTAGCTATAACCAACAAGTATCTCTCTCTTTTCTCCCTTTGATCTCTTTTTGGTCTTGTTCTCATCTCTCATGTCTCTTTCTTGTTTATTCTGAGTGTTGTGGGGTCCTAGGTAGCGATTGTGATGGGTTTACGACATATCTGAGGCTACGTAATTGGGGGTGAAGGGAGGTTACGGGGTTGTGGTTATGTCACAGAGGGGTTACGGGGTTGTGGTTATGGCACAAAGGGGTTACGGGGTTGAGGTTACAAGATGGTTATGATGGGTGAAGGGACACTATGGGGTTGTTTGGGTTCAGGTTATGGTGTAGAGGAGTAGGGGTTTTTTGGAACATAGGGGTTGAGGTTACGAGGTACTCTCTTTGTCTCGCACTTGTCTTTATTCTCATGTCTCTCAATTTTGAATTTAGGTTAACATGTGGTTCGTACAACCCCTAAATCAATAGCACTGTCGCTGCTAAGATTGTTGTTCTGTTTGTTGAGTCTTGGTTTCACCGTAATTATTTTTATTTTATTTTTCTTATAATTATTTTGGCTATGATCTGCAGATAAGGTTTTGGATGCTGCAGAAGTTGCTGGAAGGAATGTCATGTCCACTTCATCAGTTGTGACCACCCGCCTAGTTTCACATAAGTAAGTTAGTTCTCTATTCAAGTATTCTTCTCATCACTAACATAATTGCCTAGCCTCAAATGATACATGAAATGAGTACTTTCTTCTTATTGCCCACATGGAACTAAAGTTTATAAGAACAGAGCTCATAGCCTTTTGTGAATGTAAGTTTTCAATACTAACTACAAAAGAAGAAAAAAATTATAGGAATATTAATAAACTAACTTTCCTAATTTAACTATTTATTTGTTAATTGTTTGACTATTTTATCTGAATCTTTAAGATTCCAGATCAAGATATGATTTATTATTAGCAGGAGTAAGCATGGAACTATGGTTTTAAATATCTGAATTCTTAGTTGCTTTTGTTCAGTCATTACCAATTTTCCATATTTGAACTATGAGAAATATATAACAACAACAAGTATGTAATATTTAGCTTATAATTCTATAAGAATAGATTGGAAAACTTATATTTAGCTTATAATTCTATAACAATACAAATTAGAAAACCATAAAATTTAGATAAACTTTATCATTTTGTTACGTTTACATTTTTACAATGAATCAAGGTCATTTGGAGGAATCCTCTCGTGATTTAAGAATTTTATAACTGTGTTATGTGCTGTGATTTTTAAAATTTCCAGCGATAAGATATAATTTTTATCACTATTACTAGTGCATGACTTGTATGGTAGAATTCTCCTATACTTACATAATAGTGATAATTCTCCTATACTTAAATGAACCACACTATTCCACTTTTGCATGTTTTCAAGACTGTAATTTTCAGCGTCATTTTTTTTTTAAAACCAGTGTAGTGTTGTGAAGGAAAATTGAAGTTTTAGTAAAAGAAAATATACAAACTTTAGTAACATTAATATCTTCTATGGGCAATTTAAACGGTGTTCAACTATCTGAGAATAACAAATATGTCATTTCAGGTATGATAACAAAGAGAGGTTATGTGGCAAAGCTAGAGTTGTTGTGACAACATATAAGGTTGTTCCTTATGCATAATGTCTTGACATGATAAACAGGTGCATGTGGTTCTGGCCCATATGTTTCGTAAAGTTATCTTTATCACTAAATCTCATTGTAAACTTGGGCTCATAGGTACGCCATTTTTGCATTAGTTTAATGTTAATAAGAATGAGGTTTTTACTGTTGAAATTGTAGCCACACTTGTCAGAGAGGACGAAAGGATTACATATCTAAACCTCCTGATTGGTCCCAAGCTATATGAGGCAAATTGGTTAGATATAGTAAAAGGTGGATTCATTGCAAATGTACACTGTATGGAAGTATGGTGTTCGATGACAACAAAGTTTTTTGCTGAGTATTTGAAGAAGGAGAACTCCAAGAAGAGGCAGGTAAGGCCATTTGGAACACTCTAGATCTTTGCAATAGAAAATTTATGGAGTGATTATGAAATACGGATTCTGCTGATTTTTTTATTGGTCAATGTTAGTTTGTTGTTTGTTAATTTGTGTTACTTGCTTGAATTCACTCATCTTAATTGATGATCTTGACACTGCAGACACTTTATGTGCTGAATCCTAATAAGTTCAGAGCATGAGTTTCTTAGAAAATACCATTAAAGGGTATGTGGTGATAAAATTATAGTCTCTACTGATAATTTGTTTTCTCTGACTAAGTATGCCAAGAAACTCCACTAACCAATGATATATGGTGCTACAAGATGTTGAGGCCATATATTAACTTTTTTTATTTATTGGAAGCTGTGATTTGGGGTCTGCTTTTTTAGAACCTTATTGTTTGATATGCCATGTGTAAAACTATGGTTAGATGGATCCATGAAGTTGATACAATAATACTCAATTGAATTATCAGTAGGACATTGTATCCAACGAGGGTCTAGTTCAAGAATTAGCACATATAGCAAATGGTTGTGATCCCGACAACTGTGTATCTTTGCTTCGAGTCAATGTAAGTTCATGCTAAATACATGTATGTACTTAATTGTTGGAATATATCTCAAGGGTGGCTTCATTTTTTATATATGTCGAAGAAACACAATGCTTCAAAACAAGGGCCTCAAAGCCCCAACTTTTCTCAAAATTGGCACCACTATTATCGGTTTAGTTTTCCAGGTTTGAAATCATCCTCTCACTCTTTTCATGTCTATTTAACCTAATTTTATCTTATTATCATATATGTATACATCACTATTTTTATTTGTTTTTCTATGTGTTTATGTTCACTCTTTTTTCTTTGCTTCTTTATTGTGATTTTTTTATACCAAAATTGTGAGTGGGTTCCAATGGAATAATGGATCCAGACGCAGGATGTGCAGTTATGGTTTGGCTTGGAATCTCAAATGAATTAGATAATTTGTTTTGGTAGATAGATGTCTAGCCTTGTGAGGTTTCGTTGTGTGCGTGAAGGAAATTCACCTTATGTAAATGCTATAAGTTTGGTTGAGTTGGGTGTTAGTGTTTGGGAGCATTTGCTTAGATAGTGAATGTCGAGTTTTTTTTTTTTTTTTTTTTTTTTTTTTTTTTTTTTTTTTTGGG
>PYAF01005478.1:17295-27748 GCA_007407185.1 Glycine tomentella
TGGTTGACACCTGTGATGACCCCAATTTACTTGGGTGAGCAGAAGAACAGTAAAAGCTGAAATGATGTGATGGAGAAGCTTGGATGATTTGCATGCTGTACCCTGGCTTGATGTATTGTTGATGTTGTTGCCTTTGAAGTTATGTAATTTGTATTAGACTATTTTGGTGATGGTCTGTATTTAATTTTGGATGACTGTATACGGACTGTTATAATTAATTATGCCTGAGTTACTTGGACTATATGTTATGTGGAATTTTTCCAACGTAGTAAATCGTTTAGAATAGTGTTTTACGAAATTGAAATACGTGGAGAAAAATTTTCCGTAAATTAAAAGCGTAATCGATTAAATAAAATAATAAAACGAAGTTGTTATACCTTGTGTGATATGTTTGCCTGTTTATATGTTGTGAATCTGTGGGCCAGGGTGGGAATGATTTCCCATGGACCCTGAGCTTACTGAGATATGTTATCTCACCCCGTGTGGGGCTTACATGATTTTAGGTGATATTTCTGGAAGAGAAGAGTAGTCTCAGGGCAGGAGGCCCAGTTGAGACTAGGCTGCTTGACTTAGGAGCAGCATGGAGAGCTTGAAGGCTCTGTTTTGATTTCATTTTGATGTATAGTTCTGTATACCCTCGAGGAGGACTGATATTCTTTTGTATTCCCACAGAGTGGTGTGGAAACTGATGTATATATGTACAGAACTATCTGAGTATATGAGATGTGACTTTTCCTTGAGTACAGATGTTGTACACTTGACTATCTGCCTGTATGTTTAAATTATCTGTCTTTATGATGGTTGATATAAGAAATTGGATCAGCAGGGGCATGATGTATGATTTGTGTGTGTGTTATCTGATGAATTTGTTATTCCATACATAATGTATCAAGAAAAGCGATTCTGTGCTTCCGCATAGTTTTATAAACTATGTTTTATGCGCTAATCAGATATTATTAATGATAACATGTCGGAGGCCTACGGGGTATTACACTGTTCATCAATTATGAGAACCTATGATCATGTCCTCCATGAACGTATCTACATGACCATATACTTCATTCACAATTGATTCGGACCTTGGTGTTTGTAAATAGTGTGCAAAATAAATGAATAATACTTCATTTAAAACTTTCAGAAAAAATTACAATGTCATAATGTCTTGCACAAAATGCACAAAAATAACAAAGTAAAAATCAAGCTCCTAAAGCTACAGTGAATCCGAAACCCTCCTAAGAGCCATAGATGTAACATGCCTCTTGAACACACGTTCAAGCAAACTCTTTGTAAAAGGGTCAGCAAGATTTTCTTCTCATGCTATCTTGGTTACCATTGTGTCTCCTCTTTCAATGATGTCTCGGATAAAGTGGTACTTCTTCTCTATGTGTTTTTGCCTTTTGTGACACTGTGGTTCCTTGCATTGTGCTACTGCCCCACTATTATCACAATAAGGTGTGATGGGACGACTAGCACCTGGTATCACCTGAAGATCCATAAGGAACTTCTGCAACCATGCGGCTTCCTTTGCAGGTTCTCATGCCGCAACATACTCAACCTCTATGATAGAGTCAGCCACACATGACTATTTGATACTTCTCCAATAAATGGTTCCACCATTAAGAGTAAACATATAGCCTAAAGTTAATTTTCTTGAGTCAATGTCTCCTTGGAAATCTGAGTTTGTGTAACCAATGGTTTCAAGACTCCCACTTGAATAGACCAACATATAATCTCTCATTCTCCGAAGATACTTAAGTATATGTTTAACTGCTATCCAGGGTTCCTCTCCAGGATTAGATTGGTACCGGCTTACTACTCCCACTGTATAGCAGATATCTAGTCCGGTGCACAGCATAGCATACATAAGGCTACGTACTACTGAAGCGTAAGGTATCCTACTCATGCGTTCTCTCTGCTCAGGAGTTTTAGGAGAATGCTCCTTAGAGAGATGAATCCCATGCCTGAAGGGTAAAATTCCCCTTTTGGAATTCTCCATGATGAACCTGGCAAGTATTTTGTTGACGTAATTAGCTTGGGATAATGCCAATACCCTATTCATCCGGTCTCGTAAGAGTTTAATATCAAGAACATAATTGGCTTTATGCCCGATAATACTTCCATGTGATTTCCAATAAGTCATCTACATAAAGCACCAAAAAAGATACCACTTCCCCTTGGATCATTTTGTACACACACAGCTCATCAGGACTTTTCAGACTTAATGGCTTGATCAAACCTGATGTTCCATGATCTGGACACTTGCTTAAGTCCATAAATGGACCTTTGCAACTTGCATACCATGTTTTCTTGCCCTTTGGCTATGAACCCTTTTGGTTGCTCCATATAGATATCCTCTTCCAAATTTCAAATTAGAAAAGCAGTTTTGACATCCATTTGCCAAATCTCATAATCAAGATTTGCTGCAACAACTAAGAGAATCCATATGGACTTGAGCATGGCAACTGACGAAAAGGTTTCTTCATAATCCACACCTTCTATTTGGGTGTACCCTTTTGCCACCAATCTAGCTTTGAAGGTTTCAACCTTCCTATCTGATCTTCTCTTTCTCTTGTAGATCCACTTACACCCAATGGGTCTTACCCCTTTTGGTGCATCTACAAGAGACCAAACTGAGTTGGAATACAAAGAATCCATTTCACGATTCATAGCCTCAAGCCATTCCTGAGCATCAACATCTCCTAGTGCCTCGTCATAACTCATGGGATCATCATCTTCTTCAATGATGACCTCCTGATACGATTTTCCCAACAAGAGAAATCTTGCGGGTTTACGAATCAATCTCCTACTACAACTTTGTCGCACTTGTTGTTGTGCATCTACAGGACGATCCAAGTTAGGTGGATTAACAATTTCTGGAGGAACCTCATTACGTGGATTAACCAATTCTTGATTTTGTTCTTCCACAAGTGGTACTTGCATTTCTACAAGTTCCACTTGTTGAACATCATACTGAACTTCTGGTTCTGAATCTGGTTCCTGTGTGTTTTCAACTACAGGTATATTTTCCCCTCTTTGAACAACCATAGGAACAAAACCTGGAATCGCCTGAGGTTGAGGTGAAACTTGATCTGAGACTAGCTCATCAAGAATAACCTTACTCCTTCGCTTATAATTTTCCATATAGTCCTCCTTTAAGAAAGCGCGAGAGTGCTCACTATGACCTTCTTTTCTTTCGGACTATAAAACAACCAGCCTCTAGTTCCTTTAGGATAGCCTATAACCATGAATATTTCTGTATGCGAATCCATCTTATTTGGCTTCTGTTATAAGACATGTGCCGGAGCACCCCAAATCTGAATATGATTCATGGTGGGCTTACATCCTTTCCATAATTCTATTGGTGTCTTTGAAACCTACTTGGACAGAGCTAAGTTCAAAAGGTATATAGCAGTTTCTAAGGCATATCCCTAGAATGAATCAGAAAGAGATGAATAACTGAGCATAGATCTTGCCATTTCTAAAAGGGTTCTATTTCTCCTTTCAGTAACCCCATTCTGCTATGGTGTCCCTGGAGAAGATAATTGTGAAACTATCCCTTTTTTGGTCAGGTAAGATCTGAACTCTCCAAATAGGTATTCACCCCCTTGGTCAAACCGAAGAGTCTTAATTTGAACACCAAGATGCTTTTCTGCCTCAACCTTGAACTCTTGAAATTTTCCAAAAGCTTCAGACTTGTGACGCATCAGGTACACATGTTCAAATCTAGAGTAATCATCAGTAAATGTGATGAAATACTGATACCTGCCTCTGGCCTGGACATTTATTGGTCCATATACATCCGTATGTACAAATTCCAGCTGAAGTGTGGCACGATTTCCTTTGGTCTTGAAAGATCTCTTAGTCATTTTACCCTCTAAATCAGATTCACAAACTGGTAGTGGTTCAAAGTTTAGGGATTTTAAAATCCCACTATTGACCAAACCTTGTATTCTGTCACAGTTAATATGACCCAATCTCAAATGCCAAAGATAAGTTTCATTGGAAACTTTTCTTTTCTTTGATGAATGAACATGCTCAACATCTCTTGATTCAACATGATTAACTTCACAGGACATAGGATTAAGGAAATAAAGATCATTAATCATTTCATTGGAACAAATAAAAGAAGATGAACTTCTTATTAAAACTGAGGAATTAAACTGAACTGTCAAACCATCTTTAATTAAACAACTAACAGAAATTAAATTCCTCTGAATATTCGAAATAATTAAATAGTCTTGTAAAACCAAAGTTCTGCAATTATCAAAAGATAAAATAACTTGTCCCACTGCTAGTGTAGACACAAGCTCCCCATTTCCAAGCTTCAAAACTCTTTGTCCTTCACTTACAGGCAAGCTATGTTTGAACCACTGCAAAGAGTAACAAACATTGTTGGTGCCTCCTGAATCAAAGATCCATTTATCATTACAATTCTCCACTAAACAAGCTTCAATCACATGTAAATTACCCATACCTTGTTGATTCATATGTGGGCAATTTTTCTTCCAATGCCCCTTTTTTTCGCACTTGAAGCACTTGCCTTTTGGCTGCCTCATTGCAACTAGAATACCTAATTTCTTATTTTTCTTGTTCTTGTTCCTTCCCTTGGGTTTCCCCTTTGCTTTCACAGAACTCTCACTAGCAAAATAAGCACTGCCCTGCTTGATTAGAGACTGTTCAGCACTCTCAAGCTTGTGCATCAGCTGAGTAAGGTCAAGATTCATCTTATTCATATTCTAATTCATCTTGAACTAATAGAAGTATCTGGGCAGTGATTGTAAGAGAAGGTCAACTTTTACTTCTTGTTCAAATCTGACTCCATGGTCTTCAGCCCTTTTAAAGTTTGCTATCATTGCCAGACAATGATCCTGCACACTCCCTCCAGACATAACAGTCTTGGTGACTGCATTCAGCGCAAGCTGCCTAGCAGAACTGCTAGACGTAGCAAACATACCATCAAGAGTCTGGAGCACCATTACTCCACTCTCAATCATGCTCACTTTCTCCTGAAGGTGACTGGCGAGACTGGCTAAAATATAGCAAGGAACTGCCACATTTGCCTTCTCCCATCTTTCCTTCTCCTGCTGAAAATGTGTCTTTGTTGTCTCAGGCACATCCTCAGTGAGCTGCACTGGCATAGGCGTAGTTAGAACAGAGTTGAGCTTTTCATATTGAAGAACAACATCCAAATTAGTTTTCCATTGTTTGTAGTTTGTACCATCCATAGGCTTTTGGCTCAAGATAGTAGCTAAAGGATTGAATGAAGACATTTTTCTGAAAACAAGGAAAAAAACACACTAATTACAAACAAGAATAACAACAAACGGATATATCGCTAGTAGATTCTAATAACTACTACTTGTTTATAGTTCAACAATCCACTAGTTATCTTTACAAGGCTTACGATGGGAAAGATACTTGTAAAATTAATATTGTTATTTGGGCCTTCAATTCTATTGCCAGAGCCTCGATGGGAGTGTTAACAACTTTACCAAAGTTGAATGCATTTAACCATTTTTACTTTCAAAATTATTTTAGTGTCTAAGTGTTGCTAACGATGGGTCGTACAAAACTTTACTAAAATTTTGAAAATATTAAGGTTTAATCTAGCGAAATCCGATTATTCTTATCCGATGGGGGCTTCAGCGATAACCATTTCATTAATAAGCCAACAATTGGAGCCCATAGGTTTTTAATTAATTACTTGATTAAAAACCTTCACCCATTCAATATTTTAAAATTTAGAATTTTCCAATTTTCAAGAATTGTTTAAATTCGAGTATTCTTTGTTTGTTTTCAAAAACTATGTAAGCATCCGCAAGCTGATGAACGTGCAAGCTTAGCTTATCAGAATTTTAAAATCCGGTCATGATAGGCAGCGTGTGCTCCACAAAATCATGATACGTGATTGTGGTATGTAGCATGTGTTAACACATGACCATTTTAGAAGACCCACAAATTACTCGCAATGTAAATAGTTCTCTTAAGAAATAATCTGGATTATTTGTCTTGATTTTAATTATTCAAAATTAATTAATTCAATTATTAATCTATATTTTTTTATAAAAATATAATAATCTTAATTAATTTTTGAGAATTATTTTGAATCAAAATAATTCTATAATAACTACCATACTAGTCGTGGAATGAAAAAATAGCTATTATGTTCATGTAATTATCAAGTTATGCAACAATATGGCATCACCTATTCTATATGGCATGTTATCACAATAAGCATGTTATTAATCATATAATTCATCCATTCATAATATAAAGAAATTTAAATAAAAAATTTAATCCAAGGTTTCCTAAAAATAAATAAATAAAGTTACAAATTGGAACTGAAATCTCTTCAACCCATTTTCTTCTTCCTTTTAGTCCATAGGTTCTATTTCAAGCCCCTTTATGGTAGCCATGGGCCTAATGTCCCAAAAAAAACCAAACTTTTGCAAGAAACCCTAAGTCAACTTTCAAGAACCCTAGCCATCACCACGTCCATTGTGCCGCCACTTGAACTCATCTCAGGACGAGACTCCAGGGGAAGGATCGTTGAAGAGACGAAGCTGCCACCGTTGGAATCAGCCGCAATGGAGCTTCCAAGCGCCCTCATGCGCCAGATCTTTGTCGACGCATGAAGCCCAGCCACTTCTCATTCCGGCAACGTAAGAGGGTGCTCTGGCCTCCTCTTCGGCTGTTCCGACCGTCATTCCTCTGGTGCTTTTGTCCTCTTCCACGCCATGTGGTTGATTTCTCAAATTGACCACCAGAAAGTCACGAACATGTCCAAACAGTGACAAACATCCTTCTTTTTGCATCTTCTTGATCTTCTTTTATTATAACTTTTGTATAACATTAAAAAAAATATACAAGAATTGAAATAAAAATCAAAGAGGAAACCTAATCATATGGGATTAGCCTCCTTGTTACAACCTAAGAAAATACATTCAAATCTCTACCATGGATTAAAGTTGAAAGCCAAATAAAGCATTGATTTTTTATGAAAAGAATTATAAAGATAAATATACAACATATATGATCAACAAATATAGAATCCTAGGTGCCATATTTCACAAAGCAAATTTATTTCATGAAAAGTGAAACTAGATTCACATACCAATGTACAACCATGCTCTAATACCAATTGTTGGAACTATTGGATTTATGCGGAAGCGATTTAAGAACCTAGTACATTGGTATGCTTACCAAATCATCATCATTTTATAAACACATAAGGAATACTACCTCTTGGAGTGCTGATTTTTGATGATCTGCCACGCCTTAGAATCTTTGTGTCACCGCATGATTGATCTCCTTGTAGTCGGTTGATGGCAGACCTTCCAGACTATCTCTCAAAGGGGAAGGGGATAATGTGTGGACACCTTTTCACTATCAAGAGATGACCTCTTTTCAGCCTCTGTGACTACTCTCTCTATTAGAGAGGGTTAAGTGTAGAGTATATATGGGTTCCTAACCCTAAGGTGTAATGGGCTCTAGGTTTCTTGGGCTTTTCTTACACATTAGGCCCTATTGGGCTTTAGTGAAAGAGCAAAAACCCAACACCTGCTTGCTCTCTTCAACTTCCTTTGAAGCTCTCTAATCTTCCTTCCATTCTCGTGCACTCCACTCTAGTAAAAACCCCTCTTGCATCCCTTCTCATTTTCTTCTTCTGGGTTAAGACAAATGTGTCCTTTCTAATTCTTATTCTTTTGTGCCTCCACCCACTATAACCTCACCCCAAACCACCACCACTAGCACACAAAACCAACTCCACCATAAGTCTTCTCTTTTACACACTAAGAACCTCAAAGAAGCCTTAAATTTAGCTAATGGTTTGTAAATTCAGAGTATAGGTGAATTCAGAGTTCTAAAATATATGTAGTGCTTTAGGATCCAAACTGAATACTAATGGTTTGTGAAGTTTGTTTGACTAAAAAACCATTCATTTATGCTTAAATTTCAGACTTTGAGAGATTGAATCCTCTGCACTATGTTCCAGTATTGGTTGATGATGATGTGGTGGTTTCAGACTCTTATGCAATATTTCTGGTAGTTTTTTTAAAAAAATATCTTTCAAATTTACTCACTGACTCTGAATTTTATGTTGGATAGGATACATTCACAAGGTGCTTCAAGTCAAATCCTCCAGAACCTGGGAACTAGAATGTTTTGTTGGTTCCAGAGGAGCTATTTGAAGAATGAAATAGGAATCAAGCTTTGGTTTTGAGCTTTCAACATGCATTGGATGCCTTGAAGAATGATTTGTGTTAAATGTGTAAGAAAGAAGCAATTCTGGTGATCCAAGCGCATTGCATTCATATCATTCAATAATTCAATTAACCTAAGTAATAAAATTCAGAAGGCTTTGGTAAAATGATCAATTTAAATCAAAGGTTTTTGGAAAAATGAATTTGTACTGATTTAATCGATTACATTGAGGAGATAATCGATTGTTTTGTTCTTAGTTCATTCTGGAAAACTTTTCAAGAACAATGTAATCGAATACGTATCGGATAATCGATTATTTGACCTTTGTTTTCACTAACAATGCCTTGATGAACACTTTAATCGATTACCAACAGGTAGTAATCGATTACATTGTCATACATTATTTTAAGCCGTGCTGGAAGAATCAATTACCACAGTATAGTAATCGATTACACAGGCTAAACTGAAAAAGCCATCTTCCTGTCTTAATCGATTACCAAATTCAGTAATCGATTACATCATATACATATGCACATTAGTTTTGATGCATTAATCGATTACCAAATATAGTAATCGATTACATAGTTCAATATGATTTCTAAAGCTTCCTGATTTAATCGATTACTAGAATCCGTAATCGGTTACTTAGTGTATTTCAAGTTTATGAAGCTTCATGTCTTAATCGATTACAAGACGGAATAATCGATTATTTTGTTCGTTGCTCATTTCCAGATTCTTGTAGAACACTTTAATCAATTACAAGGTTGATTTAATCGATTACACGAGTGAAATAATCGATTATTAGGCGCGTTTAATTGATTACTGACAGTTACAAAAGTTTGTTGTAAATAGAACCTTGGCTCAGCTTGTTTTGTAACTTGATCAATTCGTATTCTGAGCACACATAAGCTTTCTAAACACGTTCTTAGTGATTTTTCTGGGTTCTATGAGTTCTTGCTTTCACTCAAAAATTTGAAGTAAGAAGATTCTTTTCAAAGCTAAGGAAGGAGATGTTCGAAGTTTAATTTCGTATTTCAACCTAGTATATTCATTCAAGTGCATATCATTCATTGGATCATTAGGTGTTTTCTTTCCTTAACTAATTGATTGTAATTTTGTTTACAATTTGTGTTGCATTGGCTATTGTAATTTTGATTCTTAAAGCTTGGGACTAGAGAAGGGTTCTCTAGCTTAAAGATCAGAGTAGTGTTCTCTGGATCTTTCTCCTTAGATTTCTAATAGAGTTTTAGATTTCAGTTCTTTATCTAGGGTTGATAAAGGGGAGATTCTTGTAAAAGCTTGTAAGAATATTTTTATAATAGTGGAACTCTAACCTAGTGTTGGTTGGAAGAACTGGACGTAGCTTCATGATTTGAAGTGAACTAGTATAAATTGTGTGTGTTCTTATTTCTCTTCTCATCTTATTATTTGTGTTTGTTCTTTGAATCATATTCATTGCACAACAAGTTTAGTTTTGATCTATTGAATTCTTAGACTAAGCTATTTGATTCAGTACAAGGTTTCTTGGTTTTAAAAGTGATAAAGATCCTGAAAACTCTGATTTGAAATTGATTTTAAAATACCAAGGTTCAACAAACTCACCCCTCCTCTTGGTTGTTGTGAAGTATTCCTATTATTTTCATGTTTATTTGTTTCCTTTGTGGTGTTGTGTAGTTGTGGTTCGATATTTGATTTTGTTCCCTATTAAGTTAGCTTATTCCTTTTCATACATACATGCTATGCATGATGCAGTAGCACTTCCGAAATCATTCAATCATAGAAAAAAAGTTATTAGGATATTATTTGCACTTTAGTTATAATTAAACTAAATTTCCTTTTCCTCGTGTTTGCAATCATTAAAAAATAGAACCAATTTGATTTAGAAACTAATTCCCATGTTTAGAACTCATTAAAAATGAATTGAATTCATTTTATCTTGATAATGTTTCTCTTTCACCATTCAAATGATATGATTTGCTGTATGCAATTTTACTGTCTATTATAACTTCTACCAGCTTGTTATTTTAAGACCTCTTTGAACTTTGAACCTGTAATATCTAGAGTTTTAAACCATGTGTTTAAGCCTAGATTAAGTCGGATTAAGCATAAGATTAAGGATTATAAATGTGTCTTAGACTTCATTGAAGGAAGCTTAAGAAAATAGTTGAGAACAGAAGGAGAAAACAGTTTCGAACATCTCACGCTAACAGCGTGAGATTCCATGCTAACAGCGTGGACTGGTCGAGTC
>PYAF01005479.1:19062-40912 GCA_007407185.1 Glycine tomentella
GATATACATTACTTACTCGGCAGAGGCTACATCTATGTATATAGGAACATCTCCACTTAGGAGGCTACCTCTATATACTAGGAACATCTCATGCCTGAATCTCAACATATCTAACGGAGGCTTCCTCTGTATATATAGGAACATCTCAATCAAGAGGCTACATCTATATAACAGGCACATCTCCATCTAATGAGGCTACGTCTGTGTATATAGGAACATCTCTACTCAAGAGGCTACATCTATATATCACAGGCACATCTCATAATCTATATCAACACAATTACCTGAGGAGGCTACCTCTGTGTATATAGGAACATCTCCATTCGGGAGGCTACATCTATATCACAGGAACATCTCACAGCAGATCTTACTTAGTCTCATGTCATCTATCCTACTACCATAGGATTCAATTCATTCACAGAATTCACATTCAACTTTATGAGTCAGCCATGCATATCATAGGCTATACAGTCTATAGTCATACACATCAATCACCCATCACAGGGTTCAGATACCATTTCCATCATATCATATCATCATACATCAATTTCCCCTCACGGGGTACAAAGTACACATCAGAAATCAATCACATCAACATACAATTTCCATATACATGCCTTTGCTCATATCAGAACCATCCTCCATCTGGAGCATGGTGGAACACAGTAAGGACATACATACAAGAACCAAGAGCTTACCTGCTCTAGGCAAAACACCAGCTCTCCTGGCCTCGTGGTCACCACCACTAGAACTATCGAGTTCACGTCCTACATAAGAACAAACATATAACTTATCAAATACGGTTCCAAGCTGTTAGAATGAAAGGAAATTATAATCCTTTCTGCATAAAACACACTCAATCACTTCACAAGTGATTCTCAGACCCTCAAAAGGATCCTACTCAGCCTAACCAAGGCTACAGAGCCTCTCCCAAGACTCTGCTCAGGCTAACATAAAGTTCCTCCTTGCTTTAGCCTTCTCAATTTCAAGCTTCCCAATACAACCAATTCAATTCATAAACAACATCTATACCATCTCTTGAGCAACTTTATCAACTGCTCTAAGGTTCATAATAACCAAATAACCAGTCTTTTCTCTACTCATACATAAACTTAGAGCCAAAATCAAACTTCATCAATAATGATGACTCAAGGCTCTAACTTCCTCAGAACAACCCTCTGAACACATTTCTCTACAGGGTCCAAGCCTAATAACAGCTCTAACACCTCCAAAAACACCTCTCAAGGTACCCCCAAAACCAACAAAATCCAATACACAAAACCAACGGCTAGAGCTCGAGTTTCTTACCTCTAGAGGGTCAAGGAAGACCAGGGAATCACTTTCCCCAAGCTAGATTGCCCATGCAAGGCTTCCTTCGCCCTTGGGTTTCAAGCTCTCAAGGGTTCCCTCAGAGAAATTCAATCTCGTCGTTTACCGCCTTTCGTCGAGAATAAAGCTGGGTCTCTAGCTTATCTCGAGGCTCTGAACACTTTCTCAGTTGGGTCGGATGTGTTTAGATGAGAAATGGAGAAGATATGGAGGTTCTCTGGTTAACAATGGCTGCTCTCTCTCTCCCTCTCTTTTCTTTCTCATTTTCGTCCAGCACAAGCTATTATAAGGCTGACCCGAAAGTCCCGCGTGGATCACGCCATGTCCCGCGCGGATCGCGCCACAGATTCGAAATCACTGCCCTGACTCGTGCCTCTCACGCGGTTAGCGTCATATCCTTGCGGATCGCGCCATCCTTTCGAACCTCCCACTAGGTTAGCGTCGAAACCACGCTGATCGCGCAAGATGGTCGAAAGCATTGCCCTAATTCAAGCCTCCCGCACGGATTGTGCCAGACCCCACGCGAGTCGCGCCACATGTTCGAATCTGTTTCTCACTTCTCTTAAGCTTCCTTTTTAGGGACTCTAATGCATGGTTATGTTTTCCTAATCACTAGGCTTAATCCCATGCTTAAAACTCAAGGTATTACATGTTTGGTCCTTGAGTGCATTATTGGATTCTTTGAGATGTTGATAGCACTTGTGTTGTCACATAGCAGAGGTTTTTGATAAGCGTTTGCCATAACGCTCCAAAACAGTTTAACTACGCTAATTCTGTAGCAAAGGATTTGTAACACCCCGGACGTGTTATCATTAATCGTATCATAAGCGCGCTATCGGCGTTAACTAACGAGTGGCGGAAGCGATAGAATCGTTTTTCTTAATTACATTATGCATGGAAATAACACACAACACAAACATCATAACATAACCCCTGCTGATCCAGATAAACATAAACAACAACAATAGGCAGAAACATACTTTATACAACATCATCATCTGTACATATACATGCTCAAAACAAGACCACAGCTGGGTCATACATCGTTATATGTACAGTACAAGGGGTGTACACTCACACCCTATCCCTAAACAGAGATACTAAGACCAGCTTCGCCTCTGGAAGCTCTTGTCGGAACTTCAACTGCAGCCTCCTCCAGCCTGTCATCTCCACTAGGGCCTCCTGCCCTGAGGTCACTTCTCTGCTCCAGAAGAAGCACCTGAAAACCACAAAACCCAAACAGGGCGAGACAAACGTCTCAGTAAACTCAGGGTTCTGGGAAAGCCTCCCTCACCCTGACTCACCACCCAACACATACAGGATATACACATAATAGAGCCAAGGAGGTCATCCCGTCTCACACCTACATCCCAGCCATCTGGGGTCACAACATGAGATGCCCACAGCATCCGAGGTATACACCTCTCACTGGCTCATACAGCTATCTCTCAGGGTCAAAGCCATACCCCTGGTCTCAACATCTAATGTTGGCTCTCAAAGCCTGTCTCCTAGAGGTACCTTATCATCAGTGTAACCCACAGGACACTGTATCAACCAGAGACGCATCGTCTCATACTAAACATACAATGCCTGAGGACTATCACTCAGGACTTCACATATCCAGATCTGGCTTATACATATCTGTCACTAACTGGCCTGGGAAACCATCCAGGACTTTCCATCATCTACCTGGGAAGTCATTCCTCAAAGGGAGCACCATCCACAGGACTTTAGCTCATATGCCTAAGAGAGATCATCTCACACAGGAGGCACTCAGTCTCTTAGGACTTCCAACCACTGGCCTGAGGAGTCATTCCACAACGGGAGCACCATCACTCAGGACTTTCACGGCCTGGGGAGTCAATCCACAAAGGGAGCACCGTCCCACAGGACTTCCATTCACATGCCTGGGAAGTCATCCACACAGGGAGCACCAGCCTCAGGTCTTACCACTGCCTGGGAAGTCATTCCACAAAGAGAGCACCATCCACAGGGCTTTCTACTACCTGGGAAGTCATTCCACACAGGGAGCACCATCCACAGGGCTTTCCACTACCTGGGAAGTCATTCCATACAGGGAGCACCATCCACAGGACTTTCCACTATCACAGATGCCTGAGGAGTCATTCCACAAAAGGGAGCACCATCACTCAGGTCTTTCAGCTCAAATGCCTAAGGAAAAACCTCCATACCGATCATCGGTCCTTAGGACTTAAACGGAGAGCAGTGGCACCTCCCAAGGAATACCAGCCGTTCCCGGGAGTCCTCACACTCTTCCTCTGGCTAGGGAACCTCAGTTAGCCCGATACCATCGCGGTAATTTATAGGTTCCATCACAGATCGTTCCCTGATCTGCACTCTCACCCAGAACACTGAACACCACACAGTGTTCATCCATTCAGGCCCAAAGCCTCTCACACCTATCTCACAGGTGTATATTCCCCTCACACTCTCAGTGTCTAACCTGGGGTTTCATACTTTCAATGACACCACCTCGGTGTCGGTTCAATTACTAACAGATAGGCCACATTGGCCTTTATATCCTAGCATGCTCACACATACATACATAAACATATATCATCACAAGCATGGCATGCATTTCATCACCCACATGGGTGGCAAACAAGAGAAAGGGACGAATCCCCAGAACGATGAGCTTACCTCTTAGCCGTATCTCGCAGCTCTGCTCCTTGATCGATGGTCTGCTTCACTGACACTCAAAGTGTCAAGCCCTGACAAGGCACACAACAGCATATTACAGACCATACAAGCATATCATCAGCCAATAAGCTCATCAGGCAGTCACTCCTGCCTCAGGGAAAGGAATTACAATCCTCTCCACTAACCTAGGTCCTCTGCCTAAGGTTCCTCAGGCTCATCTCACTACAAGCCTCTTCATAGACCCTCAGTGGTCTATTCCAAAACACACATGGCCTCAGAGTCCCCACAGACTCAGCCTCAACCATTCACAGTGAGCTCAGAGCGCTCACAACCCATCTACACAGGGTTTCTCAGGGCTTGAACGGTCTCTACCACTAGACACCGTTCCCTTGGCCTCACAAGCACCACAAGCCCATCACAAAGGCTCTTGCATGTTACAAATCAAGTGACTCAGTCCAAGTCACACATGCATACCCTAGAGCCAGAACCAACGTTCTCCAAATCACAAATTGAAAGCTAATCCTTCATCCGCTCATCATTCTAAACACTTCTCCTAACTGGACCTAGAGCTAATTCTAGCCCTATCACAGATGGGTCACTATTCACAGGAAATCCCAAATCCCAAATCAATCGCAGAAACACACGTTTCCTACCTCAGTGGCGACCCAAAAGGTCGCAGGACAGCTACCTCGAGCTCTAGAGTCCTTCCCCGGTCTTGGGTCCTCGCCAATCAGCGGTTCTCTGAGGTTTCTCTGAGAAAAAGGGATTTGCTCACAAAGGGATATCAAAGAGAAATTGATGAAGGATTCAAGCTCTCATATGTTTCTCTCAAGATTAAAGGCTATAGGAAGGTGTTTAGGCCAAGATATAGGGTCCTAGAAAGCTTTGGAAGGCCAACAATGGCTGCTGGGGTCTTGGGGAAGAAGGAGGAGAGGTTTTCTCCTCAGAAAACGCGATTCCCCTATATATACTGGGTCTGCCCGCGGTCTGGCGTGATCCGCGCCAACATGGCGGTGGCTGTGGCGCCATCAGCGCCGCTCCCGCGCTACTGGCGCCAGACTCCAGAACCCATGGCGCCATCCGCGCCAGCTGGGTTTTCCGGCGCTCCTGGCACCACCAGCGGCGCCCAAAGCGTGAACCTCCTGAGACCCTGGCGCTCCCAGCGCTGACTTGGCGCCTCCAGCGCCACCTTCCAGTGGGTCTGGCGCGACCAGCGCCAGCCCTGGCGCGATCCGCGCCGCACCCTTCACAGGGTTTTCTGCTGCTAAGTCCCGGCGCTATCAGCGCGGGACTTGGCGCCAACCGCGCCACAGGGAGGGTCCTTACAGGATTAACCTAGGTCGACTCAGAGACACTATCAATATGGTTCTAACTTCAACTCACTAATAACAGTAAGGGGGGATTTTTATTGAACAATTTATATGCGTAAGTAAAAATTGCAAAAACATAAACCAAGATTAAAGAACAACACAGAAACTAACAGAATTGAAAAGAAGTAATGTAAAATAGAATTAAAGCATCAATCCAATTCATCTCACCAAGCTATTCGAATCATCATTGTTCTCTGAAATTTATCCTATTATGAAAGTTCATTCAATATAATTTGAAGCAATTCAATCAACTAAACCTTTAAATTGATTGAAACCATAACCCTAACTGAAATATCATTCAATTAATTTGTGATTAATATTCGAAATTAGGAAATGAATCCATAACCTAATATGCTTTCAATCCAAAACGCATTCATAATCATGAAAACAGAATAGCAATTGAAGAAGAAAGTGAACATTCAATCAGAATTCAAAATACCAAACCAGAACTCAAATTCTCCTTTCGCTTGGGTTGGATACTTGGATTGATTTAGTAATTAGCCTCTCATGATCATCATCAGTGAAAGTCCCATGGAATGATTGCACAAAAATGGAAGAATAGCAAAATGAAAATGAAGAACAATGAAGAACAAGGAAGAACAGTTGAGAGAAAATAAGAGCAAGGGTTTTGATCCTAAAAACTTAAAAGAGAGAAATGTAAAACTATTTTTACTAATGAAATGTAATGTCATAAGTCTGACCAATGTCACTAATATGTAGTGACTAAGTCTGAAGAAAAGAATGGGCCATGAACAAAACCCATCAATTCTAATTATTTACTATTTACAACCATAAAAGTTAAATTCGTAGCCCAAAATATAAGTGCAGTGATTCTAACTTCGAAGCCCAAAATGACCATCCAAATGGCAGAATTAGCCTTGGCTTATTTAGATATTTTTGTTATCTTTCCAGGGACTACTATAATGCTCCATTTGAATTTCTGTAGAGCTTTGTAGGTCCTATACAAGGCAGATAGGTCAAGTGAGCATAAAATCCGAAAATACGCTACAATTAACAATTAAGCCCACTTACTTGCCTAAGACAAAAACTGAATTAGAATGGAAAAATAAAAGTCCAAGAGAAGTCAATTAAGCTAAGAAGGATAGAAAAATATTTAACTAAAAGCACTCCATCAGTATTTCTTTTAATTCTACAGCAAAATCTTCTAATTGTTGCATTAGCCAGAAGCTTTGAGCACAACAACTTCCAGCTGAGATGTATTCAGCTTCAGCTGTTGATAAAGCAACACAAGATTACTTCTTGCAATGCCATGAGATCAATGAACTTCCTAGTAGATGACAAGTTCCATTAGTGCTTTGTCTATCCAACTTGTACCCTGCAAAGTCAGAATCAGAATAACCAACAATATTGATTGATGCACCTTTAGGATACCAAAGACCAACTTTTGGTGTTGACTTGAGATATTTGAGAATTCTTTTGACTGTTGTATGGTGTGATTCTTTAGGATTTGCTTGATATCTTGCACACAAGCACACACTTAGCATAATGTCTGGTCTACTAACTGTCAAATACAATAAGAATCCAATCATTTCTCTAAATTTTGACTCATCAACTTTCTTTCCTTTTTCATCTGAATCAAGATAGGTTGATGTTGACATTGGAGTTGTAGCATCTTTGCATTCATCCATTTCAAACTTTTTGATCACTTTAAGGCAATACTTGTCTTGATTTAGAAATGTTCCATTCTTCATTTGCTTCACTTGAAGTCCAAGAAAGAATGTTAATTCTCCCATCATTGACATTTCAAATTCATTCTGCATAGAGATAGAAAATTCTTTGCACAACAATTGATTAGTTGAACCAAAAATTATACCATCAACATATACTTGAAGCAATAAGATATCATTCTTTTGCCTTTTAATGAACAAGGTTTTATCAACATGTCTTCTTGTGAAAGATTATTTAATCAGAATTTTACTTAATCTTTCATTCCAAGATCTTGGAGCTTGTTTTAAACCATACAGAGCCTTTTTAAGTTTAAAGACATGATTTGGATGTTTGAAATCAGTAAACCTAGGAGGTTGCTCCACATGTATATCCTCCTCAATATATCCATTTAAGAAGACAGTTTTAACATCCATTTTAAAAAGCTTAATATCCATTAAACATGCATATGCAAGCAATAACCTAATGGCTTTCAATCTTGCAACTGGAGCATAGGTTTCCTCAAAGTCAATGCCTTCTTCTTGGTTGTAACCTTTTGCAACCAATCTAGCTTTGTTTCTGACTATGATTCCACTCTCATCAAGCTTGTTTCTAATAACCCATTTAGTGCCAATAGGTTTGAGAGAGGAAGGTCTAGGAACAAGTTCCCAAACTTCATTTCTCTTAAACTGATTTAATTCATCATGCATGGCATGCATCCAATGTTCATCAATTAAGGCTTGATCAATATTTTTAGGTTTTATTTGAGAAACAAAAGTCATATTACAACAGAGATTTCTTAATGAAGATCTAGTAGATACTCCCTTTGATACTTCACCAGTGATATTGTCAAGTGAGAGATCTCTTGTAGTTCTCCAATCTTTTGGCTCTTGGACTAGTGTTGATGGTTTTGTTTCAGCACTCGGTTCTTCTTTTTCTTTATTCATTGAATCATTGAGCTGAATAAATTCCTCCAAAGGACCTGCATCTACATCACACTTCGTTTCCTCCTTGGAGGGATTAGATTCATCACAAATCACATGTATAGATTCTTCCATGCACAAAGTTCTTTTATTGAAAACTCTATATGCTTTACTATGTAAAGAATATCCAAGGAAAATGGCTTCATTTGATTTAACATCAAATTTTCCAAGTGATTCTTTACCATTATTTAAAACAAAACACTTACAACCAAATGCTCTCAAATGAGAAATGTTTGGTTTTCTACCTTTGTATAGTTCATAAGTGTAGCCAACTGTACTTACACCATCAGCCCAAAAATATTTTGACAAATTTGTCTCATTAAGAAGAGTTCTTGCACCTTCTTCAAGGGATCTATTTTTCCTCTCCACAACATCATTTTGTTAAGGTGTTCTTGGAGCTGAAAAATTGTGGTTAATTCCATTTTTTTCACAGAATTTTTCAAAATGTTCATTTTGGAATTCTCCACCATGATCACTTCTTATTGAGATAATTTTGCTTCCTTTTTCATTTTGAGCAAGTTTGGCTAGTTATCTAAAAGCATTGAAAGCATCACTCTTGGATTTCAAAAACAGAGTCCATGTGAATCTAGAGTAATCATCTACAATGACAAGCCCATAGTAATTACCTCCTAAACTCATAGTTCTAGAAGGACCAAACAAATCCATGTGAAGTAATTCAAGGGGTCTTGAGGTGGAAACAATGTTTTTACTTTGAAAAGAATTTTTAGTTTGTTTCCCCTTTTGATAAGCATCACATAATTTGTCCTTTTCAAACTTGAGTTTGGGTAAGTCAATGACTAAATCCTTCTTAATTAGCTTGTTCATATGATGCATGTTAATGTGACTTGCCTTTTATGCCATAGCCAAGATTCATCAATTTTGCTTATTAGGCAAGAAGTGTTGTGAAAGAGTGCATGATCTATGGAGACTAAATATATATTATCTTTTCTTTTACCTATGTGAATCACCTCACCACTTTGTCCATCAAATATCATGCAGCAATTGTCATTGAATGACACTTTGAATCCTTTATCACAGAGTTGACTTATACTTAGGAGATTATGCTTTAAACCTTTCACATAAAAAACATTTATGATTTTGGTTTTGAAGTTGTCTCCTATATTGCCTTCTCCAGTGATCTTCCCTTTGTTATTATCTCCATAGGTGACAAATCCTCCATCTTTAATAATTAAATTTGTGAGCATTGACATGTCACCAGTCATACGTCTATAGCATCTACTATCAAGATACCATAATGAAGATCTAGCTCTTAGACATACCTGCAAAATTCAAATCAATTTATAAAAGAAGGTACACAATTGAGATTGGGTCCATAGGGGTTAGCTACTTTCTTCTTCTTTTGCACCCAAATACAATCTCCATTAGGCACATAAAATCTCCTAGCATAGCATTTATATGATGTATGTCCTTTCATTATACAATAGTTTCACGTTACAGATTTTGATGATTTCTCAAGTAAGCATTTTGATTGATTTTTGAGTTATTGAACTTCTTTTGATTCTTCTGTTTTGGTGGTACAAATACAGTTTTGCCAAAAGATTTTGAGCCTTGTTTCTAACCCAAACCAGAAGTATCTCCAGTATATTTCTGCACACTTAACATTTCATCCAAGTTGCATTTACCTGTGTAAAGCTTTCTCAAAAGATCAATTAAATCACTATTCTTGGATAAGAGTAACATGTATTTTTCTCCTTGACTTCTTTTGTAATCATCAAAATCCTTTTGCAACAAATTATATTTGTCAACATTAGTACATACACATCCATTCATTTTGTAACTTGAAACAAGTTTTTCATTTTCTTCTTTCAAGTTGCAAATTTCAGTTTGCAATTCTATAATTTTTGCAACATGCCATCTAAGATTTCCTTTGAGCTTATTATTGGATTTTGCAAGCTTTTGGGCCTCTTCATGTATTTCTTGAAAAACATCAATAACTTGATCAAGTTCAGAATTTACCTCAGTTTCAACAATTGAGAGATCATCATCATCTTCATTGATTGTGGAAGTGAGACACATATTTGCTTCTTCATTTTAAGTTGAGGATTCAGAAGTTGTTGACTAATTATCTTCCCAAGCTATGTAGGCTCTCTGAGATTTTCCTACCTTCTTCATCTTATTTTCACCTTGTTGCTTTTTGAAAAAGATAGAGCATTCAGATTTGATATGGCCAGGCTTTCCACATTCAAAGCAAGTGAAATTGTTGTCACTCCTTTTGTTGTTGTTGTTGTTGTTCTTTGTGAACTTTCTGTTCTTGTTTCTTTTGAAGAACTTACTGAACTTTTTGACAATCAAATTCATGTTGTCCTCTTCATCTTCTTCACTTGAGTTTTCCTCTTTTTCAACCTTTGAGGATGCAACTTTCGAGGCGATGCTTTTGTGTTTCTTCTTTGCATCTTCTGCATTGGTTAGTTGTGACATTTCAAGTTCATACTCAAGAAGCTTACCAAATAGTGCAGCCATAGACATTTTGGATAGATCTTTTGATTCCTTGATTGTTGTCACCTTTGGTAGCCATGGTCTTGTGAGACACTTCAAGATTTTGATATTTAATTCTTCAGCATCAAAGATCTTTCCAAGACCAAGAAGATGATTAACTATATGAGTGAATCTTGTTTGAAGCTGAGAAATGCTTTCAGTGGTGTTCATCTTGAACATTTCATACTCATGGATCAAGGCATGTTTTCTTGATCTCCTTACTTCATTTGTACCTTTATGAATTATCTCTAGCATTTCTCACATCTCCTTTGCACTTATGCACCTAACTGTTCTAAAGAATTCATCAGAGAAAAGTGCAGAAGTAATCATATTTTTAGCTTTAAAATCATATTGGACAACTCTCTGTTCAGCATCTGTCATTTCATCCCATTCTTTGGGAATCATATCATTATCAACAGTTTTCATAGGAATCACAGGACATTTCTCTATAGCATTCCAAGAACCTAGGTCATTTGATTGAATAAAGATTTTCATTCTATTTTTCCAAAAACTGAAGGGCTCTCCTTCAAACATCAGAGGACGATTGAGGGATGCACCTTCCTTGAATGTAATTTGTATGGTATTCATTTTCTTTTTAAAGAAAGATAGTGATATTGAATAACATTCAAGAACCTGCTCTTGATACCAATTGAAAACAATAGGAATACCCATAATAACCAAGAGGGGGGTGAATTGTTGAAACTTGGTATTTTAAAATTTATTTGTCAAATCAAAGTTATGGATCTTAATCACTTTCAAAACCAAGAATGATTTTACTCAATCAAATTACTCAGCTCAAGAAACCAATAGCTCAAAATAGAACTTGTTAGGTAGTGATAATGAAACCAAGAACAAATGAACAAGATGACTTGTAGAGATAAAGATAAAGAAAATCAACACAACAATTTATACTGGTTCACTTCACAACAGAAGCTACATCCAGTTTCTTCTAATCAACACTAGATTAGAGTTCCACTATTATAAATTTCTGTTTTTACAAGCTTTACAACAACCTCTCTTTATCAACACTAGATAAAGAATATAAATCTAAAACCCTATTAGACTTCTAAAGAGCAAGAACCAGAGAACACTACTCTGTTCTTTCCTAGAGAACACTACTCTAGCCAAAGCTTCAAGAACCCACTTACAATAGCATCAAATAACAGAAATTCCAAAACAGAATTAAAATCAAAGATTATGGAGAGAAACAACCTAATGATCTAATGAATGTGAATGCATATGAATTACCAATCAAGGTTGAATAGCAGAAAAACAAAATTTCAGAACATGCTCTCCATCAAACTCTTGAAGTTTCTTGCCCAAAAATCATTCAATAGCTCATGATGATTAAAGAGTGAGACAAGAAGTTAGAGAAGCCAGAAAATCACTTTCAAACTCTTAGCAAGCTTGTGTATGCTCAGAAAATACGAAGTGTTCAAGTTAGAAATCAAGCCAAGCCTTCCTTCTATTTATAACAAAATTTTGTAACAACCTGTAATCGATTACACGCGCCAAATAATCGATTAAAACACATATGTAATCGATTAAATTGTCACCTAATCGATTAAAGTGTTCAAGGCACATTCTGAGTTTCAACAACGAGCAAAATAATCGATTAAATCAGAAAAGTTAGTTTCACAAAATAGTATGTGTAATCGATTACAAATAATGGTAATCGACTAAAGCAGCAGTGCATGCTTTTTTCAAATGGCCTATGTAATCGATTACAAATGATGGTAATCGATTATCACAACAAGGCACAAAATACATTTTACACTATGTAATCGATTACAATAAGTGAGTAATCGTTTAAAACATTTACTAAAGCTTTCCAGTTTCAAGTACGAGCCAAATAATCGATTAATCCAATAGGTAATCGATTAAAATGTTCATAGAAGCCTTTCCATTTTGAAACAAGAACTGAATAATCGATTAAAATGCTATGCAATCGATTAAAATAGTAAAATTATTTTTCCAAAAACATTACTCAATTAAATCATTTTTCAAATAATTAGTAGCTTTGATGTTCTAATGAAAATCATTTGAGCATGTTAATGAGTATGTGAATGCAATGCAAGGATCAAAAGATTGTCTTCTCCTACACTTCATTTGAATTACAATCTTCAAGGCATGTGAAAAGCTCAAAACTATCTTCTAAAGTCATAGACTTCAATCTTCATGTTGCTCCCCCTATATCCAACAGATGGTTTTTAAGAGATAACAATCTTTGTTTCCATTTTATTTTTTTTATTTAACACCCCCGAAGACGGTTTTTAAGGGATAATCGTCTTTGTATGTTGACAAACAAAGACAGTTTTTCCTTAAAAATCGTCTTTGTTTCCATTTCAATTTTTTTTTAATTAAACACCTATAAAGACGGTTTGTAAGAGATAATTGTCTTTGTATGTTTATATACAAAGACGGTTTTCTCTTAAAAACCGTCTTTGTTTCCATTTTTTATTTTTTTTCTTGTTTAACACCTACGAAGACGATTTTTAAGAGATAACTGTCTTCGTATGTTGACATACGAAGACAATTTGTTTTCATTTTAAATTTTTTTGTTTTTTTTAACACGTACAAAGATGGTTTTTAAGAGATAATTGTCTCCGTATGTCAGCATACAAAGACGGTTTTCCCTTAAAAACCGTCTTTGTTTCCTTTTATTTTTTTTAATTTAACATCTACGAAGACGGTTTTTAAGAGATAAACCGTGTTTGTTTGATTTAAATTTTTTTTAAAACACCTACGAAGATGGTTTTTAATAGAAACTGCCTTCATTTCCATTTATTTTTTTTTAAACACTGATGAAGACTATTTTTTAGGGAAAACCTTTTTTTTAAACACCTCAACATTTTTTTTATTGAAATTACACTTGACATAACATAAAACCATTACACATTCTAGTTTATTATGCCAACATTGTACTAGCAAAATGCTAGACAATACAAAACATTGTTAACCACTTTATTGGATGACTAAATGACTATTTATAACATCCTATGCTCTAACTCACCAAAGTTACCAATCTTAAGAGTTGGAAAAGGAACCAAGAATCAACAACCACTTCAAACTAGTGATAAACCTTACATGTAAAAGAAAGGATCGGCCTAAGAATGGATAATTAAGCAGCATCAGTTATGCATTGGATTGGATGTTTGCATATACCTGTTATTGTTGCCTTAGGTTCATAAACCTGTAAAGAGAGCAAATACTAGTTCAGAGAAAGTTCCTAAAGAAAATTGTGAGCATCAGTTTAGCTGGTTTCTTAATACAACAGTTAATAGTGATTACATCAATGACTGATCGCATAATGCAATAATATAGAATCCATAGTAAGTAAATCACATTGTTACAAACTACTTCTTCCAAAAGCTTAAGTGAAGGCTCATGATTGATGTTATATCTAAGAGACTAACATGCCTCTTTACCCATGAATCCTTCCAACTAAAAGTATGGACAAGGCACAAGACAAACCATAACTTACACCAATTTGGAAAACAGTAATCGGCCAAAATAGATTGATAGAGTTTTTATTAGGGATTTAGGGTATAATATTTTGTGCAAGCTGTAATTATATATTTGCTTGTATTAAAGGGATCACTTGTATATAAAATCTCACTTTTGTTTCAACATTTATGATTTTTTTTTCTTTTAAAACTAATAGGAGTTTCTTTTTATTGGCTCCCAAGTTTGTGTTCCTTTCTTTATTCTTTGCCCTATAGTCTATTTTTCATTGAGAGTAATGAAAACACCACTTTCCAAAAAATTATATACACTGAAACTCAACTTGAACATAGATGGATTATGAGGCAAGAATCAACCTCTTGACTGTTTGATCACAAAGGCTATGATACCATGTTAACAAACTCAACAATCAAAAAGCATAAAGTTATTATACACGAAGGCTTACAAATGGTTTCATATCCAAGAAGCATAAATTCAATGGATCAAATTACATTAAAATAAAAATGAATACATAAATAACTCACTTATTCATTTTGATCCAGGTAACATTTAGTGTCTCCTTCTTCTTCTCATCTAGCTCTTCAATCACCTTCTTGATTTTAGACTTGTCATTCTAGGCAAAAATAGATAGATTAAGGCATTTATGCAACAAAGTTATAAAATGTGGAAATAGATTGAAAATCACCTCAATTATGTATTTTTTGGACATCAAATCATTGTCCTCATCTTTTTCCTTGTCAAACATTGCTATCACTTTGTTGTTGATAAACACGTTGTCGACACGCACCAAAATAATATTACTAAGCTAATTTTGTAGCACAGAGCTAACCTAGGTCTACTCAGAGACACAATCAATATGGTTCTAGCTTCAATTTACGAATAACAGTAAGGGGGAATTTTATCAAACAGTTTGTGTGCGTAAATAAAACTTGCAAAAACATAAAACTAAAATTAAAGAACAGTGCAGAAATTAACAAGATTATCAACGAGTAAAACAGATTAGAGAAGCATCAATCCAATTCACCAAACCAAGAAATTCGAATCATCATCATTCTCAGAAATTTATCCTATCATGAACATTCATTCAATCTCATTAGAAGTTGTTCAATCGAATTAACCCTTAATTTAATTGAAACCTCAACCCTAATTGAAATATCATCCAATTAATTCTGTGATTAATGTTCGAAATTAGGAAATGAATCCATAACCTAATCCGATTTCAATCCTAAACGCATTCATAATCATGAAAAACAGAATAGCAATTGAAGAAGAAGATGAACATTCAAGTAGAATTCGAAATACTAAACCAGAACTCCAATTCTCCTTGTGCTTAGGTTGGTTCCTTGGATTGATTGGTGATTTAGCCTTCCATGATCATCATCAGTGAAAACCCCATGAAATGGTTGCATGAAAATGGAAGAACAGAAAAACAAAAATGAAGAACAAGGAAGAACAGTAGAGAGAAAATGAAGAACAAGGGTTTGATTCTAAAAACTAAAGGAAAGAAAAATAAAACTTGTTTATTGAAATGTAAAGAGTGGTGCCCAAGTTTCACTAAAGTCACTAATATATGTAGTGACTGAGTTTTGAAAATAAAATGGGCCACAAACAAACCCAACAATCTAATTATTTGCTATTTACAACCATGAAAGTCAAATTCGCAGCCCAAAATTACAAGTGCAGAGGAGTTAACTTCAAAGCTAAAAATGACCCTCTAAGTGACAGAATTGGCCTCGGGCTATTTTTAGCAAACTTGTAGATCTTTTTGTTATCTTTCCAGGGACTCCTAGAACACTCCATTTGGAGATTGGTAGCACCCTATAGGCCCTGCACAAGTCAGATACGTCAAGTGAGCAAAAATCCGAAAATATGCAACAATTAACAATTAAGCCCACTTACTTGCCTAGGCCCAAAACTGAATTAGAATAGGAAAGTAAAGGTCCAAGAGAGGTTAAATAAGCTAAGAAGGATAGAAAAATACTCAACTAAAAGCACTTGTGGATGCAAAACAATAAAAACAAACTCACATTGTTCAACCTGAAGCTTGCACATTAATTGATAATAGAAAAGTTAGATTTTCAAAGCAACACACCCAGATTGTTCAGCCCGAAGCTTCTCAAGTTCTTCCCTATCTTTAGTTGGATCGCGGGAAGAGAAATCATAATCAGTTCCACTTCTACCAAACAATCGTTTTTCAGAAGCAATCCATACATGCTTGTCTATGAATTTATCTACTCTCACAGAGCAGTATTTCTGTTCCATCAATATCAATTTACCTAGAATAATAGAATGAAGAGATTGTTTTTCAGCACACAATTCCAAGCATACAACAAGAGCTGTTAAAATATTACCTCATTTTCCATCGTCTTCCTTTCAAGATTACTCTCACTTATTTTATATTCAAGCTTTTGCTGCTGATGGAGGATCAATGCAAGCTAAAGAGCTAGGACTCAAGCACTTCAAGATCATATCTAATCTAACTTGTATCTCTTGGAAAAGCAAGAAGAAGCCCACAAAAGTAGTGGAAACACAAAAGGAGTGTTGTCTGTTTTAACAGACTAAAAGCATCCTGTAACAGATTAAAAGCATCTTTTGATACCTGTAATCGAATAAAAGCATCCTATAATCGATTAAATCATCCTGAAAAATGTAAATAGCTCTGTTTTAATTGATTACATGTTGAATTAATCAATTATTTTGTTCATATATCAGTTTCCAGGAAGGATAAGAGCAAAATAATCGATTACCAAATCAATTAATCGATTATTTAGGTTAAATAATTGATTACATGGACAAAATAATCGATTAAACCAGTTTTTAAGCTATTCTGCACATGTTTGGGAAGCCAAAGGGCCCCTATGGAAAGCTTGTGTAATGCCTCAAATTACCATCTGGAATTTTATTGATTTTTTGATGAAAATTCTTTTCAACTTACTTAAAATTACCAAACCAAACTTACTAATAACTGATATTCAAAGAGATTTTCATTACTGATTAATATTTATTACACTGATGTAATGTAAAATAAGAGTACAAACTGATTTCGATTCTTTTACATGATACAAATAACTAAAACATTCTATCTCAATAGAATACATCCTCAAACATAACATCTTCAAATAACACATCTTCAAACAAAACTTCTTGACAATCTCTTTCTTTGTTGTTCGTCTGCTCACCCGAATAAAATCGAGGTCATAGCAGGTGTCAACCACAGACACAAAATACAGGGTAAGTTCATGATAAACATAATTTAAGCAACATAATACATTCAATATATAGATAGTCATAACAACGTCCTCAAAAATTATATGATGCATGATTTTTTTTTTTTTATCATGATGCATGTTTCTCTTTAAACTCTTATCATGTGGTACCACAGTCAAGATATCCTCATCCCTGTGGCACAGAACCAAAAGGATCAGTCAGGGCGTCACAGTGTTGCAATAGGATTCTCACCCACTTTTATATGATCATCATGGGTGGCGTGATTTCCCCACTGCCGAGTCACCCCCCAGCTCAGACTTCTCTTATCTGAACGCTCGAACTCAGTTCCTGCAGCTATCTGACACACCTCCTCTTTGAGGCAACTCTTATGCACACCTCCTCTTTGAGGCAACTCTTTATATACACCTCCACTTTGAGGCAACTCTTATAAGACAAATGAAACTTATACATAGCTCATTCATTTTATTTTCAACATCAGTTCGTAATCACTGTCTCTTATACCCCATTTAAAAATTCAACATAAATCATTTAAGTATAGAAATTCATAACAACACATGGATTTCATAGAGATTCATAAGCTTATTATTCAAGTACACAACATATCATCCATGTATAGAAACACTCAACAACACATGAAATTTAGAGAAATTCATAGAAACTCTCAGCAACACATGAAACTTTATTCAAGCACTTAATCATGTAACCATAACTTAAGTTCACTATTTCTTAGACACAAATCATACTACATAGAACTTTCAAGTATTTATTTAAACACAAGCAACACTTAAACACTTAAACTATCTTTATCATAAAGTTTCCCTATACATACCTTGTTTTCTTCTTATAAAGCTTGTCAAACTTCTTCCTAAAGGCACCTAGCTTTACAGGTGATTCTTCAAGATGGTGGGGTTTCTTTCTTACTTAATTTTAGCTTGGAAAATGAAAGGATGAGAGTGATATGAGGGAGGATATTCACGTGAAGGATATGTAGAGGAAATTTGAAAAATGACTTGCATTTTAGGTCCCCCCTCCCCCTTTATATAGTGTTTAGGAAATGATTTAATATTCAAGGACATTTTTGCCCTTCTTAACTAATTTCCCTCATTTAGTTTCATTCTAACTTAGTTTTATCTTATTCCATTAGGTTCTAACTAGATTCATTATTATCTTTTTACTTTATAGAAAAAAATCTCATAAGTCATAATAACCTTACTTTACACTTGGCTACCACTTTACAAGTGTCCAAGCTCTTGAATCTTCTTCATTCTTCTTGCTTTACAAGTGTCCAAGCTCTTTAATCTTCTCAATTCCTCTAGCTTTCACGTGGACTTTGGAGAATGAAGGGTAATTTTGCTTCATTTCATGTTATTTTTGTGTATATATGTCATTTTTGATGATGAAGAAAAATCCAATTTCCTTATGGCTTTACACATGGTATTTTCTAGTAAGAAGTCAAGTTTGATTTGAACTCTTCTACCTAAAGATAATATTGAATAATAGCATTCTAGAGTTTTTCAGAAACTGACTTCAATTCCAGTAAAAATTGCTTACAAGTAATCTATACAGAGTGCTACTCAGACTTTACTTACAAGACTGCTTTTATCTTAATTCTAATTAGTCCATATTACTTTTGACTATCAAAATTACTAAACCATTTTATTAAATAAATCTATTCATCCTACAATTAAGAGAAAATTCCATAGATTTTATCTATCATTTTTCTGATGCTTGAATTCTTTTGAATAATGTTTCAAAGTTGTCACCTTATAAAATTCATAGAAATTCTATTCTAGAGTTTCTTATCACAAACTATTTTGATATTCTGCCAGTCAAGAGTATTCTATAATTTCATCAAGTTCTCACAAAATCTCTAAGGATATCTAGTCATGTTTGGCCTAAAGGGCATTATGGTAATTTCATCATTCATCCTAGGGGCATAATTGTCATTTCCACCATAGAATACCTAGCCAAAATATCTAAGGGTATTCTTGTCATTTCCAAAATATACAAGGGCATTTATGTAATTTCCATCTTAAAATATCTCACTAACATATCCAAGAGCATTTTCGTCATTTTCACCTCAAGGGCATTTCTGTAATTTCTGATTTAAGGAAAGGGTAATATGGTCATTTCAATTCAAACATTTCCTTAATGTCTCTAATTGATATTTCACCCAATTAATTCAAATACAGACTAGCCAAATTTCTCATGATCTAATATTTACATCAAGAATAATTTATATAACATATATTTGCAGTTATTGAAATTTCAGGGTGTTACAGCTTGCACTTCAAGCTTCATTTAGGCTTCATTTCAATTTGCATTTACATTACATTTAGTGTCATTTAGCTTGTAATTTTGTGGCCTATACAAAGTGCCAAAACTAAATGTAACTAACTTTTGGTTCATCAATACAATTTCTGAAAATTGTTGTGAGAGTTTCTCTCTTGTTCTTGTTCAAGAACTTCTGAGTCTTATCAATGGCTTCCCAATGCTATTGTGGTGATTCTTCCTAGGCTTATTGGAAATCCTTTTCCATGGTGCCATCCATTGTCTTCACCTTCATCCCTATCCTTCTTCCATCTTCCATATTCTACAATTTAAACTTCTGAAAACAGCCCCAATTCAATGAGTGTTGGAGCTTATGAGTTCTTGAGGTCTGCTTGAAGCTTGGGTTCTATTGCAAGGTAGATTTGGGAAAACTTAATGTCTATGGGTTCAGTTGTTTCTACATCATGTGGTATCTAGTGCCTAATCCTTGTAGAATTCTTCTTCAAGTTCAGTTTTAGATTTCTTCAAAGGTAAAAATCTGCATTAAAACCCAAAAATGAAAATTCATTTTAATTCCTTGTTTCTTGTTGTTTTCCTTTGATGCTTGGTGGTGTGGGCTTGTTGTGTGTTCAGTCACAAAACCTTAGTGTTTTCTTCAAGTTCTATGTGATTTCTTGTTCTTATGTTCTTCATGTGTTCTTGATATTTTTCTAATTTTCTAGCTTTGATTCTGGTCAACTTTTGTTTGTAGTGTTTTTGTGTTGTATGACCACTTGTTTTGATTCTACTCTCATGCCTAAATTGAATTGAGTTGTTAGAAGAAAATTTTACAATTGTTATACATCATATTTTTAGTGATTCATTGAATTTCTTTAGGAATTTTTGAACTTGTGCAAAAGAAAAACAATCCAAAAGCAAAAGAAAATACATCAAGTGTACAACCAAAGACATTATTGATTAGTGGCTGAAAAGAGTGAAAGAAAAACAAAATTTAGAAGCAAAGTTACAAAATTACAAGTTCCAAAAGTTCTTTGAACAACAAAATCAAATGAACTTGTATAACATGCAAATTTGATAAATTTGACTTCTAGCAATTGAATTTATTTTGGCATATCCTCCTTGTGCAGTTTGGTACAACCATAGTATTCCTTGAGTTGTTTCATTAAAATCCAATTTGAGTTGTGCTTTTCTAAATTTTGCTTTGTTGCTTGTCTCTTTAAATTTCCAAGGTTTTGTCTTAGAGTTTTCTTGTTCTTGGACTCTTGAGTCTAGCCTAGAATCATTTCCTATTTCACTATAGTAAAGAAGCTTGATTTGATTAGAAGTTTTTGCTTAAGAACTATAGAGAGGAATAAGAGTGGAAAAAGGCAAGAGAGAACATTATAGAAAAAGCCTAGAAAGTGTGTAAACACGAGTGAGAGTGATAAACACTTAGTGTAACACCCTGTGTGCACCCGGCGTATTAACATTATACAATATCAGAGTAACGCAGCAAGCATGAAAATAAACAGTAAAGGAAGCATGAATTCGATATAATATACATACTTTTTACATATATGGTGAATCTCTGTCATATACACAACATATTTCTTTCTCAAAACTATACAGCTGCCTAGGCCTCAAAATACAGACAAAATAAACAAAATCTGAGCTCACAAGCTCAATCATCTAGGCCTAAGGTTATCTTCACACTATCCCAGTGCAGGCCTCTTGCCTTGGGATCTCTCAGGGACTTCAGTCTCAGTTCCTGCAACATGAGTCCCAAACAGGGGTGAGATAAATATCCCAGTAAACTCAGGGTTCTCAGAGGTTTCCCTCCCCCTGGTTCACTTCCCAGCATATCATGAATGTACAAATATATCACATAACAGAACAGAATATCATCAAGCCACAATCATATTTAAACAGCCATCACGGCTCACAGGAATCAGCTGCATACACTTAGCAGCTCAATCAATCATATACAATCAGCATACAGTGCCTAGATAGGATCATCCACTGAAGGGCACATCTATCCAGGGCTTCACACTGAGAACCTAAATAGGATCATCCACTGAAGGGCACATCTATTCAGGACTCAGGCCCGAGTAGGATCATCTACTAAAAGGCACATCTACTCAGGACTTGCCGCCCAATACCTGAATAGGATCATATACTTAAAGGCACATCTACTCAGGGTTTAAATGGACGCCTATGGATTATCCCATGGGAGATCATCCACTTAAGGGCACATTCCCAAGGGGTCCATAGTACCTCATACTACTGGCCAGTAGATTTCAAGCAATCACATCACAATCAGCACATAGCATAATCCATGCAATAATACACTACACTAGTGTAATCAACATCATCATAATAAGCAACATAACTTACACTATCTCA